>JAVGWX010000005.1:64826612-64986612 GCA_036924085.1 Ariolimax columbianus | reverse complement strand
TGATGTTCTTCATATGACTAGTTGATTCTACATGAATAAATTTTACATCAGAATACTTTATACTCTTTGGTAGACTATCTTTAATAAAGATTATATGTTATATAAAAATCGATTATACAGAAGACTAAATTCAATATAAGGCTTTATTTTACATCAAAATAGTTTCTAGATTAGATTAAATTCAATACAAGACTTTTTTTTTTTTTACATAAAAACAGATTCTACCAATATAAGACTATATTTTACATAAAAATAGATTCAATATTAGACTAAATTCAACATACAAGCTTGTATGACTAGATTATGACGTGTGTTTTATCTGATTAAAAATAGTTTAATTGCTAGTAGCATTGCCAGTTTTACTGGGGTGACTGAGGTCACTCCTGACTTTATTATTGAGGTGGTTATCAATGTTTATGGCTAAAGTCACTTGTGATATTATGTGTGCGGTCATTCGTAACTTTATGACTGAAGTGGCGCTTGGCTGTATGGCTAATGTTACTTGTTACTCGTTATGGAGGAGCGCGTGGCTGAATGGTTTCCATGCATACCTGCTGACAAGGAGGGCAGCGGATGGAATCCCTGGAAGGCAGGTTATGTTTTTCTGTTGGGGGGTGAAATAAACAAACACAGCCAGCACACGACGTGGCCACAGTAGGGGCGAAGAGACCTGTCGTCCTCTGCCTAAAAACCTCTCGACTTCCCCAGTAATGAGAGTAAAGTTGTACAATAATTACTCGTGAATTTATGACTGAGACTACTCGTGACTTTGGGACTGAGGTTACTCGTGACTTCATGGCTGAGCTTACTTTTTTCTTTATCACTGGGGTCACTCATGACTTTATGGCTGAAGTTACTCGTGACTCTGAGGTTACTCTTGACTTTATGACTGAGGTTACACGTGATTTTATGACTGAGGCTACTTGTTTCTTTGCATTTGTCAGAACTCGTTTACTGATATAGGGATGTTAAGTGGATGGATGCTATATAGCTAACAGTTGATGGAGTGATGTTAAGTGGATGGATGCTATATAGCTAACAGATGATAGAGTGATGTTTAGTGGTTGATTGCTATATAGCTAACAGTTGATGGAGTGATGTTAAGTGGATGGTTGATGTATAGGTAACAGTTGATATGGTGATAATGAGTTGAAAGTTGACTTATTTCTGACTGCTAAGAAAGTTGATCTTATTGACTGTCCTGTCCAGGTAACAGACAGTTAAGTGCATGCCCAGCCAAGATAAGATGGACAGCCCCTGAGCTGCTGACTCACCCACGGACTAAGGAAGGACAGAGCAGCGTGATCAGTCCAGCTTGTGACGTCTACTCCTTCGGTCTGGTCCTGTGGGAAATGGTGGTTCATAAGGATCCCTTCGATGAGATTAGCACTGAGACAGAGGTAGGACTGTACACACACAGACACGCACCAACTCTCAGACACACCAACTCTTACACACACCAACTCTCTCACATACCAACTCTCAGAGGCACCAACTCTCACACACACCAACTCTCACACACACCAACTCTCAGAGACACTAACTCTCATACACACCAACTTTCAGAGACACCAACTCTCACGAACACCAACTTTCACACACACCAACTGTTACACACACCAACTCTCTCACATACCAACTCTCAGAGGCACCAACTCTCACACACACCAACTCTCACACACACCAACTCTCAGAGACACCAACTCTCACGGACACCAACTCTCACACAAACCAACTCGCACACAAACCATTCAAGAGAATGGAGACATCGTGTCTGACAATCTGAGCAGCTACATCCAATGATGGAGACTCGGGGTAACGCTGGGACATGTCCCGTCAATGATGGAGACTCGGGATAACGCTGGGACAAGTCCCATCAATAAAGAATACTCGGGGTAACGCTGGGACATGTCCCGTTTAGAGAATCAGGACATCGTTTCTGACAATCTGAGTAATTAAGGAGGCCAAAGGTTACGCAGAGACATTTGCTTACGACATGTATGTATTCAATCAATAAACATCCGCTGTGACTTCATCTGGAGGATATAGGTAACCATGTGGACTATTGGTCATTGATGTACCTTAAAACTACGCTTGCGTTCATGGACATCAACGCCTAGGCGCCTATGTAAGGGGTGCTCCCGGTTCCCCTTCTCACATGTACTGTTCAACGTCTACACAGTAGCACTGATCGACATTCAACGGACAGACCCAGGACACAGGTTGACACTTGCAGATGGCATCTACACATGGCGGGATGACTAGGATGGTTAAATACATACACAAGACTCTACAGGCAATCTCACAGTCGTGTGAGGAGTCAAGCTCTCAGATCCGCCCAGACAGGTTATGTGTGCTAGGTGCCCATTGAACAACTTCATAGTAAAAGCTGACCTCCCAAACATAATCTTTCATGGATGTGGCATTGAGATATCTCGGAGTAACATTGGATCAAATCCCGTTTTATAAGTTCTCTTTTCTCTTCTTCCTTTCTTTTCGCACATTTTGTTATGCCTTTCAGCGTCAGGTAATGAAGAGATCTCTATAACAAGCCCGTCTGTTTGCCCCATGCAAAGTAGCATTTACTGACTCATATATTTATGTAAGCCATCTTTTTCTGGGTCTGCCTTTGACTTTGAATCCGTTGTATCTAAATAGCATTGCTTGTTGAAGGTGTTGCGTGGTGGTAGTTTTGTTACGTGGCCAAACCATTTTAGTTGCTGTCTTTTAATGTAGTCCAATACTGGTGTTGTTTCCACCAGTCCTCTGATGTCATGTTTCTGATCATGTCTCTCTGTTGATAAAATCATACAGAGATGCAAGCTGAGTCTGGCAGTAGTCAAAACAGAGCTGCCAACTTGGAACCCTGGCTGTTTTTTTTTATCCTTTACAATCAGTTGGACCTGTCAGATATCGATTATGGACTGGGTATCTTCACATTGTTAAGGCCACAGTGTTAAACGTTGGAACGCATGCAGAATGAAGGAATGTGATTGGCTCTCGGTTTACCACCTATACCCTTACAAATGAAGATGAGATGTACGCATATGCTTCCCTTTTTCAACTCTAGATACGCACTGGCGAAGATCAAAGACTACATAAGAGTGGCCGCTGATACGATTAACCCGCTGCACTTGAGCACTGCAGATATCAAAGATATACGAATCATGAGAGGGATGTCACGGATGGCACAGGTGGGAAAGACGATTGGTCAGGTAATCACAGCACATACCATTAACAAGGAGAATCGTGGATTTAGAGCCGGAGGGCATATGAACGACTACAAACATCATCTCCCTGGTGAGGGACTGCATAGACTGATGTAGTGGGAGAGGAAACCTCGAGCTTAAACAACTAGTGATAATACTAAAATTGATAATGCTGTTATATATATATATATATATATATATATATATATATATATATATATATATATATATATATATATATATATATATATGTGTGTGTGTGTATGTGTGTGTATGTGTGTTTTTGTATATACGAGGTGTGTTCAACTGAAACCGGACCAAGTGTGCATACGTACGATGCGCATGATGACAACACTTAAGGTGTAAACAGCATATACCAGCCGTCAAGTTTGCAAAAATGCAATATCCTCCGACTGTTAGTTTCATCAGCAGACCGTTGAAAACATGGCATGAGTGATACGGAATCCGTCCAGAGTTGTTCAGCGAGCGGTGATTCGTTTTCTAACAGATGAAGGATGTCGACCAGTTGACATCCATCGCAGAATGCAGGCAGTGTATGGTGACAAAAGTGTATCGAACACAAAAGTGAAGAACTGGACAACGATGTTTATAGAAGGACATGAGTTTTAAAAGATCTTCCGACACAGTTTTGCTGCTCTGCTCAAAGTTGGGACATCACGATGCGCAAAAAAAACAACAAACCAATCACCCTCCTCTTCGTATCGCAGCAAGTGGTTCAAACTCCATCCCATGCGTTCTTCCTTACGGTGGTTGATCAGCAACCGAGTTACCCATTGTGAACACACCTTCAGTTTCTTGCTAACCATCATTTGAACTGTCTCTAGCGACACAGTGAATTCCTCAGTTAGCGAACGTAGTTTCGGCGACGGTCCACCCGAATTGCTGCCTCGATTTTGTCGATGGCAACTTCTGACTAAACAATATGAGCCTGACCTGGTCTCGGAAGATCTTTTTTTAACTCACGCCTTTTTTTAAACATCGTTGTCCAGTTCTTCATTGTTGTCTTCGACACATTTGTGTCACCATACACTGCCTGCATTCTACGATGAATGTCAACTTGTCGACATCCTTCAGCTGTTAGAAACCAACTCACCGCTAGCTGATCAACTTTGGACGGATTCCGTTTCACCCCCGCCATGTTTTTTGGACGGTTTGCTGAGAAAACTATCAGTCGGAGGATAATGACATTTTGCAAACTTCACGGTTGGTATGTGCTGTTTACATCTGAAGTGACGTCATCATGCGCATCGTACTTATGGTCACTTGTTGCAGTTTGGTCCGGTTTCATTTGAACACGCCCTGTATATATATATATATATATATATATATATATATATATATATATATATATATATATATATATATATATATATATATATATATATATATATTGCGTTTCTTTGGAAATGTCAGTTCCCAGGTATGAAATGGACAACTGTTTACTCGTCTTTTGCTCACTAGGTGATTGAGATCGTGAGAAATGGGGGCAGACCTGACATCCCTCAGACCGTGGACATGATGCAACAGTTTAAAGACCTGATGAAGTCTTGCTGGGATCAGAACCCTAACGTCAGGCCACAGTTTAAACAGGTGAGGCTACTGCCAGATAATGGCGTGCTCAGAGGTAGGAGGGTGATGGTACAGCCCATGTCGAGTGCCAGACAGAAAGGATAGGCCTTAGGGATCTGCGCTGTGATGTCTTCTGTCTTGACACCAAAATATTTTATGGGTTCATCTTCATAACAAATCTTTTCCAATGGAAGTATTAAAGAGAAATCGAGTGTGTTATATAAAACCAGCCGTGTCGTGTGTACGAGGGTCATAGACAATCAACAGATATACAAGAAAATCAGGGAAAGCCATTATGTTTTTACAGGAGAATAATAAGGGACTCGTAAGAAGCAGACAATGAAGATTTAGTGATACAGAGTCAGACGCAAAGATAACGTATCAGACACATCATCAGAACAAAGACAACTTATCAGACAGACCATCACACCAAAAGACAACTTATCAGACACATCATCAGACCAAAGACAACTTATCAGACACATCATCAGAACATGGACAACTTATCAGACAGATCATCAGAGCAAAAACAACTTGTCAGACACATCATCAGAACAAAGTAACCATTTTAAATATGTGGACGATTGATGAGAAGGGCTGGTTGAAGAGGACTGAAACAACAAGGAAGTTTTTGAGGAAAGGTACAGGGGGCAAGAGAGAGAAAGAGAGAGAGAGAGAGAGAGAGAGAGAGAGAGAATGAAGGACTGGTTAACATCATGACAGTTGGTCAATGGCATAACTGATAACGAGCCACTAGTGTAGGATGATGTGGAGACCATATTCCTGTCGTAAGACCACATGATGCTGATAGTATTGGGAAGAGGGAATGGCATTGCCGGTGTCAGACATTTTATACACCAAACTGGTTCTAGGTATTATTCTGATAAGTGTAGAATTAGTTTAGAAAATGAGAGGCGGTGGGTGATCATTATTATACTTGTCATCATCATCATGAGGCTCTCTTTCTCTTATTTGGTCTGTAAGAATGTTTAGTATTTGGTCTGTGGGTCTGTTTAGTATCTGGTCTGTAGGTCTGTTTAGTATTTGGTCTGTAGGTCTGTTTAGTATTTGGTATGTAAGTCTGTTTAGTATTTGGTCTGTAGGTCTGTTTAGTATCTGGTCTGTAAGTCTGTTTAGTATTTGGTCAGTAGGTCTGTTTAGTATTTGGTCAGTAGGTCTGTTTAGTATTTGGTCTGTAGGTCTGTTTAGTGTTTCGTCTATAAGTCTGTTTAGTATCTGGTCTGTAAGTCTGTTTAGTATTTGGTCAGTAGGTCTGTTTAGTATCTGGTCTGTAAGTCTGTTTAGTATTTGGTCAGTAGGTCTGTTTAGTATCTGGTCTGTAAGTCTGTTTAGTATTTGGTCAGTAGGTCTGTTTAGTATTTGGTCAGTAGGTCTGTTTAGTATTTGGTCTGTAGGTCTGTTTAGTGTTTGGTCTGTAAGTCTGTTTAGTATCTGGTCTGTAAGTCTGTTTAGTATTTGGTCAGTAGGTCTGTTTAGTATTTGGTCAGTAGGTCTGTTTAGTATTTGGTCTGTAAGTCTGTTTAGTATCTGGTCTGTAAGTCTGTTTAGTATTTGGTCAGTAGGTCTGTTTAGTATTTGGTCAGTAGGTCTGTTTAGTATTTGGTCTGAAGGTCTGTTTAGTGTTTGGTCTGTAAGTCTGTTTAGTATCTGGTCTGTAAGTCTGTTTAGTATTTGGTCAGTAGGTCTGTTTAGTATTTGGTCAGTAGGTCTGTTTAGTATTTGGTCTGTAAGTCTGTTTAGTATCTGGTCTGTAAGTCTGTTTAGTATTTGGTCAGTAGGTCTGTTTAGTATTTGGTCTGTAGGTCTGTTTAGTGTTTGGTCTGTAGGTCTGTTTAGTATTTGGTCAGTAGGTCTGTTTAGTATTTGGTATGTAGGTCTGTTTAGTATTTGGTCTGCATATCTGTTTAGTATTTGATCTGTAGGTCTGTTTAGTGTTTGGTCTGTAGGTCTGTTTAGTATTTGGTCTGTAAGTCTATTTAGTATATGTCCTGTAAGCCGATTTAGTATTTGGTCTGTAAGTCTGTTTAGTATTTGGTCTGTAAGTCTGTTTAGTATTTGGTCTGTACGTCTGTTTAGTATTTGGTCTGTAAGTCTGTTTAGTATTTGTTCTGTAAGTATGTTTACTATTTGTTCTGTAAGTATGTTTACTATTTGTTCTGTAAGTCTGTTTAGTATTTAGTCTGTACGTCTGTTCATTGTTCTATTTTGTAAGTCTGTTCAGTAGTTGGTCTATAAACCTGTTTAGCATTTGGTCTGTAAGACTGTTAAGTATATTGTTCTGTAAGTCTAGTATATTATTATGTAAGTCTGTTTAGTATTTGGTCTATAAACCTGTTTAGCATTTGGTCTGTATGTTTAGTATATTATTCTATAAGTCTTCTTAGTATTTGGTCTGTAAGCAAATTTATTATTTGTTCTGTAAACGTGTATAGTATTTGGTTTGTAAGACTGTTTAGTGTTTGGTCTGTAACTCTAGCTACTACCTGTCTCATTGTTGGTCTGCAACTCTTGCTTCATGTCTCATATTTGGTTTGTATCTCTACCTACCTGTCTCATATTTGGTCTGTATCTCTACCTACCTGTCTCATATTTGGTCTGTATCTCTACCTACCTGTCTCATATTTGGTCTGTATCTCTACCTACCTGTCTCATATTTGGTCTGTATCTCTACCTACCTGTCTCATATTTGGTCTGTATCTCTACCTACCTGTCTCATATTTGGTCTGTATCTCTACCTACCTGTCTCATATTTGGTCTGTATCTCTACCTACCTGTCTCATATTTGGTCTGTATCTCTACCTACCTGTCTCATATTTGGTCTGTATCTCTACCTACCTATCTCATATATGGTTTGCATCTCTAGCAACCTGACTCATATCTGGTTTGTAACTCTAGCTTCATGTTTAACATTTGGTCTGTAGCTCTAGCTACATGTCTCATATCCGGTTTGTAACTCTAGCTTTGTGTCTAATAATTGTTCTGTAACTCTAGCTACATGTTCTATATTTGGTTTATAACTCTAGCTTTGTGTCTAATATTGGGTTTGTAACTCTAGCTTTGTGTCTAATATTGTGTTTGTAGCTCTAGCTTCGTGTCTAATATTGGGTTTGTAACTCTAGCTTTGTGTCTCAAATTTGATCTGTAACTCTAGCTTTGTGTCTAATATTGGGTTTGTAACTCTAGCTTCGTGTCTCAAATTTGATCTGTAATTCTAGCTTCG
Organism: Ariolimax columbianus; assembly: GCA_036924085.1. Classification (NCBI taxonomy): domain Eukaryota; kingdom Metazoa; phylum Mollusca; class Gastropoda; order Stylommatophora; family Arionidae; genus Ariolimax; species Ariolimax columbianus. The sequence continues at coordinate 64,978,572 of JAVGWX010000005.1, read as the reverse complement.
TGTCTCATATTTGGTCTGTAAACCCTGGACCCCTGTTTGATATTTTATTCGCAACCCTGGACTCCAGTCTCATATTTGATATTATTTCAAATTTGATCTGTGACCCTAGCTGCGTCTCATATTTCTGTTTTATGACTACATCAATTCCTAGATCTTTCATATCCACGTACTCTTATACCCCATTTATACGTACTCACATTTGCCTATACTTACACACTACCAGTATCACATTGAACAAATACGACATTCTTCCACTTACACACACCCCACAACACCTTACCGATATAATCACACATACGCCCCCTACCGATACAACATATCTACACACAACAGTATCACCTTACCAACATTTCCTCGACTCCCCTACACTCACACGTCTAAATCTACACACACCCCACACATTATTCACTAATAACAGCACACCCTCTACACTCACACGTCTAAATCTACACACACCCCACACATTATTCACTAATAACAACACACCCTCTACCCTCAAACGTCTAGATCTATACATACCCCACATATTATTACCTAATAATAAACACACCCCCTACTCTCCTACCACTGTGACAGACAGTCATGTCCCGTGGAAACCAAACTATATTATTTGGCGGTTAATCCTAATCACGATCATCAATCCGTTTTGTATTGTGACACAGTTCTCTCTCTCTCTATCTTTCTCTGTCACTCTCTCTCTGTCTCTCTCTCTCTCTCTCTCTCTCTCTCTCTCTCTTCCAATTTAATATGCGGCACATCACAAAACAGACTGTTTCAAAACAAACAATTCTCAAAATAATAATTCCACAGCTTCCGTACACGTTTCATGTGCTGCCTATCAATAGCTAAATCAGGTGGTTTGTGCAATTTGCACAGATGTTATCCCATGTACTCTAATTAACCCAGGTTCCTATCCTTTGGTCTAATACGTCAAAACCCTTCTAGTCTTGTCAGCACTATTTATCGAACGAATATCTGTTTTTCCCTGGTTTTTACTTCAGATCGTCTTCTGCTTCTGGATACTTCAATACCTGCTTAATCAGCTTGTGTCTCAGATTATTCTATTTCTGCTTTCGACGTCTGGTTTCTTATCTTCTTGTACTTTGGTATACTTCGATAACTGTTTTTTCAGATATTTCAATAGCTCGGTTGAGCTGCTTGGTATGTCTTTGTCTATCGGTCCGTCCTGTTGGTTGTCCGGCTTCAGCTGCCATGACAGGTTTTGTTCTCACTCTGATTTTGCTTTCTATTCTTTCTTTTTTTTTTTTACATTCAGGTCAAACACGTTCTCTTATTCTAGAGACTTGTCCGCCTATCTTAGTACTTGGTTGCTTTAACATTCCGTCTATCCAACTTTTTGATTGAAACTTCCTGCGTGGTCTGTGCCTTTTTCGCTAGGCCGTAACATTGACTTATATCAAAAACAATATCTTCTCCAACGGAGTCATCCAAACATCCCTTTCCATTTGTCTATATAATCATTTTTTATCTGGCTGGTTAAAGCCTATAGCTCTTCATGTTCGATAACCCATCGTAGTATTTCAAATGACCGAGCGTCTCTGGGCAGACCTTGCGTCTGCCAGTTACTTCATTCTAAGCAACCTGAAGATGGCACAATTCGATTTTCTTTACCTCGGATCGATCGCCTGAGCAGTTAACAATTCCTTTGATGTGCGTGCTGAAAGCCTCGAATCATCTCGATACACTTCTGCCCTCTCCCCGTCCTGTCAGCGCACCTGGTTATTACGTGTCTAACGGTGGGAATAACAAATCAATGTTTTTGACAGATCGAGTTTCTCAGAAACTGTTATAAAGAAAACCCCCTTAGGACATATTCCTTTGTTATACCAACATACCACTTACACACACACACACACACACACACACACACACGCACGCACGCACGCACGCACGCACGCACACACACACACACACACTCCATTTCCATATGCCTGCATATCCCCATATCCAAGTCTGGCACCCTTATTTTATATCCAGGCCTTACCTTTATTTCTTGTCGGGGTCTAACAGGGGAACACAAAATATTGATATTGTAACCTACGAGGCGTGTTCAAATGAAATCGGACCAAGCTGCAACAAGTGAACATACGTAAGATGCGCATGATGACGTTACTTCCGGTATAAACAGCTTCCTATTTAGCATGGCATAAGAACAGGCCTAAAGGCTGGTCTGACTTCTGTTACGCTATGTAAACCCCACTAATATCTTATTTGAGGCTCACAGTTTCTCTTTTGTGCTAGAAACTGTTATTATATGTCTGCCCCATTGTTAGCCTGTGTTCGACTCACTGTAATCCTATGTTAAGCCCACTGTTAATTTATGTTAAGCCCACTGTAATCTTATGTTAAGCCCACTGTAATCTTATGTTAAGCACACTGTAATCTTATGTTAAGCCCACTGTAATCGTATGTTAAGCCCACTGTAATCGTATGTTAAGCCCGTGTAATCTTACGTTATGCCCACTGAAAGCTAATGTTAATCTTAAGTTAAGCACACTGTAATCCTATGTTAAGCCCACTGTAATCTTATGTTAAGCCCACTGTAATCTAATGTTAAGCCAGTGTAATCTTACGTTATGCCCACTGAAAGCTAATGTAAAGCCCACTGTAATCTTATGTTAAGCCCACTGTAATCTTATGTTAAGTCCACTGTAATCTTATGTTAAGCCCACTGTAATCTTATGTTAAGCCCACTGAAATCTTATATTAAGCCAACTGTAATCTTATGTTAAGCCCACTGTAATCTAATGTTAAGCCCACTGAAATCTTTTGCTAATCCCACTGTAATGTTATGTTAATCCAACTGTGATCTTATGTTATGCCCACTGTAATTTTATGTTAACCCAACTGTGATCTTATATCATGCCCATTGAACTCTTATGTTAAGCCCACTGTAATCTTATGTTAAGCCTACTATAATCTTATGTTAAGCTCACTGTAATATTATAATAAGCCTACTATAATCTTATGTTAAGCCCACTGTAATCGAATATTAAACCCACTATAATCGTATGTTAAAATCGCTATAATCTTATGTTAAGCCCACTGTAATCTTATATTAAGCCCACTATAATCTTATGTTAATCCCACTGTAATCAAATGTTAAGCTCACGATAATCTTATATTAAGCCCACTATAATCTTATGTTAATCCCACTGTAATCATATGTTAAGCTCACTGTAATCTTATGTTAAGCCTACTATACTCTTATGCCAAGTCCACTATAATCTTATGTTAAGCCCACTATAATCTTATATTAAGTCCGCTATAATGGTATGTTTAGCCCATTGTTATCTTGTCTGAAACCAACTGTTACTGAATGAATGTGTAGCCCACTGTAATCTTGCGTGAGACCCACTACTATCGTGTGTGAGACCTGCTGGCAGTTTATATGTTTTGTCTGCAGATTGCCGTTAGACTGAAGGAACTGATTAGTCCAGCACGCTCCCACCAGAAACAGATCAACAACAACAAACAGCGTCTTCAGAAACTGCAAGAACACCAACGTGTGGCACCAGTTTAGATGAACAGACAAATTGTCATCATCATCATCAGCAGCTGCGGCAGTAAAACCAACACCATCATCAACAAGAATATCACCATCCAGTCAACTGGGACCTAACATCCAGTCAGCATTGACCAATTATCCAGTCAGCTGGGACCTAATATCCAGTCACCATTGACCAATTATCCAGTCAACTGAGACCTAACATCCAGTCAGCATTGATAAATTATCCAGTCAACTGGGACCTAACATCCAGATAGCATTGACCATATATCCACTAAACTAGGACCTAACATCCAGTCATCTTTGACCAATTATCCAGTCAGCTGGGACCTAATATCCAGTCACCATTGACCAATTATCCACTCAACTGGGACCTAACATCCAATCAGCATTGATCAATTATCAAGTCAACTGGAACCTAACATCCAGTCAGCATGGACCAATTATCCAGTCAACTGGGACTTAACATCCAGTCAGTTTTGACCAATTATCCAGTCAGCTGAAGCCTAACATCCAATCAGCTTTGACCAATTATCTAGTAAACTGGAACCTTACATCCAATCAGCTTTGACCAATCATGAAGTCAGCTGGGAACTAACACCAGTTCAGTCAGCTTTCACCAAGCATTCAGTCATCTGTGACTTACAGTAGGTATCTTTGTCAAAAATATATGTATTTCTTGTCACTGATATATACATTTATTGTAAATGATAGAGACATTTGCCGTTAATGTTATACTCGTTTGCTGTCAATGATATAGACATTTCTTGTCAATGATGAAAACATTTGTCGTCAATGATATAGATATTGCTTGTCATTGATATAGGAATTTCTTGTCAATGCTATAGACATTTCATGTCAATGATATTGAACAGTCTCATCAATGTTATAATTGTTTGTTTTCAATGACATAGTCATTCGTCATCAATGATATTGTAACAGTTCCAGCCCGACCATGAGCGTTTAGGGCAGGGGTGATGTGATCGGCGACTCTGAGAACAAAGGTAACTGAATCTGTGCCAAGGTCACTCTCCGTCTCGACACTACGCCAAGGTCACTCACCGTCTTGATACTAAGTCAACAAAGGAAAACGGGGTTGGGGGAAAGAAGGTGTCTAGACAGGTAAGAGGCTAGGTGCTGACCACTGGCGTTCCGATTTGGGTAGTTTGGAATGAGTGACAGGAGTCAGAGTGATGCGTTCCAATGGCAGGGTCAAGACATCCCACAGACGGGCCATTGGACAGCTCTGATACTGCTTGAGACTATATAATACTATACAGAATTTAACTCAAGCAGACTGGCCATAGAGAGAGAGTGAGAGAGAGACACAATTTAGCTAGGAGTCTGTTTAGCTCACCGACTTAATAGAAGATTGATTGATAGGCTGTTTTTCGAATGTCTGAGAACAGGGTCGCTGATCCAGCATACACCTTCGAGTCTTGGCCAGTCTCTCTATAAGGCGTGTGTTGGGCGTCCCGTGTCTCAGAGAGATCTAGATGTATGTGTGGTGTGTGTAGACACCGAGGGAACGACGTATGTTCTGAAGAGTTGCGCAAGTGTACAGATCGACTAGGTGAGATCTAGATGTGTGTGTGGTGTGTGTAGACACCGAGGGAACGATGTATGTTTCAGAGCGTGGGTATACGCAGATCGATTGAGTGTGGGATCATATGTGAGTATAAGTTGAATATATTGATGCATTATGTCCAGATCACCCGCCTGAGGGGATCTGAGTGTCACATAATACGAACGTGAGGACGAGTTTTTGAGAGTGTGTTGAAGGTGCAGATAAGGGGAGGGGAGTGTGCGGCTAGAACTGGGTTGGATTAGTTGGAAGCAACATCAATAGCTTATGCTTATAAACTCCGAGTATATATTTTAGATAAGAGTTATTTCAAGAATTGTTTGTAATTTCATTGCAATTACTTTAATAGTTGTTGTAAGAGTATTGCTAAAATAAATATGCCACCTGCTGTGTGCTATTCTATTTGCTGTGTGTGGTCGTGAATGATGTGGATGAGTGTGGTCACATTATAGATAGTGGAAACCTTGACTCTGCTACACATCAAGTCATTCATCGTCAATAATATAGAAATCGCTCGTTACTGATATGAACATTTTTGTCAATGTTATAGATGTTTGTCGTAAACAATATAGATGTTTGCTGTAAACAATATAGATGTTTGTCGTAAACAATATAGATGTTTGTTGTAAACAATATAGATGTTTGTCGTAAACAATATAGATGTTTGTTGTAAACAATATAGATGTTTGTCGTAAACAATATAGATGTTTGTTGTAAACAATATAGATGTTTGTCGTAAACAATATAGATGTTTGTCGTAAACAATATAGATGTTTGTTGTCAATGATATGGACTTTTCTTGTCATTGATTTATACATGTAATGCCACGTATGTAGATTTTTTATATAGACTATTTTTAAAAAAACGAAATGCGTCGTCAATGATATAGACAGGTGTCGTACAGGCTATAGACATTTCGTGTCAAGGATATATACATTCGAAACCAACGAAAAAGACTTTCCGTATAAATTATATAGAATCAATTGTCGTCAATGATAAATACCTTATCGTCAATTATATGTACTTTTAACGTCAATGATATAGAAATTTATCTTCAATGATATAGACATTTATCCTCAATGATATAGACATTTATCCTCAATGATATAGAGATTTATCCTCAATGATATAGAGATTTATCCTCAATTATATAGACATTTATCCTCAATGATATATAAATTTATCCTCAATGATATAGACATTTATCCTCAATGATATAGACATTTATCCTCAATGATATAGACATTTATCCTCAATGATATAGACATTTATCCTCAATGATATAGACATTTATGCTCAATGATATAGACATTTATTCTTAATGATATAGACATTTATCCTCAATGATATAGACATTTACCCAGAAAATTCCTAGCAGTAAGCTGGTTCCGAGTTAGATCTGCCAAGGGATGGCGGTGCCTCGGACGCCCAATGACTGGAGAGGGGGCTGCGGGAGTTTCGTTTAATATGTAATGTGACAGAGCATTTGGGAGTTAGTTAAGGAGTCTCAGCATAATTTAAACAAAATAGTCAATAATAAAAGAAAGCTACCCCAAAGAAATTAATTAATAATGAAATAGAAAATACAAAATCTGGTTGATATTATTATGAGTACAAATCTCCATTTGAAGAACCAACGAAACAACGTAGATTTTCACTAATTTATTATCATTATTTTCGAGGTGACCTATGCAGAGTTATAGATAAAGATGCAAAAAAGATGGCGCCACTACCGGCTGCGGGTCTACATTGCACTGCTGTTTTATTTTATTATGGATGACGCCATACCACGGATTTGCTTGAAATTCACGCTAGTCGACGACTTACATTTGTGTTCACGGACATGTGTTGTTGTTTTCCATTTGGACTGGTTAATTCGTTCGTTTTTTGTTTGGTTGTATTCCTTCCGATTATCATTGTCTGGACATCGGCTGTATGACTTGTACCACTCTCAAACCTCACGGTCTAGTTCACACGGCTGAACTTCACACGATTGGCGCCCGTCGTCCTATCTGCAAACAGTGTCGGTTTTGGTGTGTGAAATTTAGACGACTATAATGGATTAGAATACAGCCTAGGACAGGTGCCCAAGTCACTCACAGACTGCAGTTATGGGAAAGGCACGACACACAACGTTATATATCATCCTCCTATCTCCCCACTCCCTTTTCCGCTACATTGCGAGGTACCTGTTAACGGGAAAGGCTTCAGGAGTAAACCCCGAGGACAAATCTGCATCTTGTGCTATTTCCAGTCATCTCGATAAATATCTTGCCACTGGCCAAGGGTAGCTCAGGACCAGAGAGTGAGGTTGACAAAAGGCGCAGTTACTTGCTCATTTTAATCCAAATCCCCTCGCAAGTCACCCATTCAGCGGACACAGCCAGAGACAAGACTGTCCACACGGCTGAACATAGGCAGTGGTCTTCATCACTTGTGATGGACGAACATCAAGATAACGCTTGAGTCGTTATTAACGTTATATATATAAAAGCTTGAGATGAGTCAGTCGATGTGATAGTTGTACGTGCATGTTTGAATTGTCATCCATTGTGGAAAACAAATTAATGGAAAAACATTTTTGAAGTTGATTAAAATTTAATTTAATCAAAATTTTAAAATAGGTATGGTCAGATACCGCACCGAGACGAGAGGACAAACGGAACCTACGTTATGACCAATAGGCCTTCATCAGGGACAACAAATAGCAACAATGCTTAACTAGCGAATCATAGAAAGAAAAAATGGTGTCGTTATCTGATATAGTGTCTTACATCGCGACTTATCAGATCGAAGGCTTGACTCTAAATGACGGACAATGGTCAGATAAGATGGGCAGGAGAGCGTAAGAAATGAGTGGGATAGGGCCGGATAAGCCAGTGGCGGCCAAATACGGAAAAGACAAAATAGTGATCCAAGTGGGGGGAACAAAAAGAAAGTGATGCAAGCCGAGAGGGAGGGGGGGGGGGTGATACAAGTGAAGGGAGTGAGGTAAGGACAGGGGGGAGAGGCAAGTAGATGGGGGCCAGTATGAGAATGTAAGAAAAGGTATGACAAATATGAATGCCATATGGTTGGAGGCAACCCATGCTGGAGATAAATCTGTTCTCAATGGCGAATCGATGACGATCGTCAGAGAAGTAAGTTTTGTTTTTTTATTTATTTTTTCTCGCCTTATTTTAATTTCATCCATTGTGAACCACGCCAATATAAAACTACTGGTTGTTCTGAATCACATCAATAGTCTTAATTATTTTTTCTGAATCACATCAATAGTCTTAATTATTTTTTCTGAATCACATCAATAGTCTTAATTATTTTTTCTGAATCACATCAAAAGTTTTAGTTATTTGTTCTGAATTACATCAATAGTTTTAGTTATTTCTTCTGAATCACATCAATAGTTTTAGTTATTTCTTATGAATCACATCAATAGTTTTAGTTATTTGTTCTGAATCATAACAGTAGTTTTAGTCTTCGGTTCTGAACAACGTCAATAGTTTTAGTTGGTTGTATTGAACAACGTCAATAGTTTTTGTTGGTTGTACTGAACAACGTCAATAGTTTTTGTCAGCGGTTCTGAATCACATCAATAGTTTTAGTTAATTGTTCTGAATCACAACAGTAGTTTTAGTCTTCGGTTCTGAACAACGTCAATAGTTTTAGTTGGTTGTATTGAACAACGTCAATAGTTTTTGTTGGTTGTACTGAACAACGTCAATAGTTTTTGTCAGCGGTTCTGAATCACATCAATAGTTTTAGTTATTTGTTCTGAATCACAACAGTAGTTTTAGTCATCGGTTCTGAACAACGTCAGTAGTTTTAGTTGGTTGTATTGAACAACGTCAATATTTTTTGTTGGTTGTACTAAACAACGTCAATAGTTTTTGTCAGCCGTTCTGAATCACGTAAATAGATTTAATCATCCGCTGCAGACCATGTCTTTAGATTTAGTCAGTTATTACAGATCGTAGAAAAAGTTGTCAGCAGCGACTGAAGTCTAACGAACAGACACTCTCCGATTAAGACAAGAGTGGACACACCAGACAAGTAGCCGCATGCGATGGCGTATTCCATCAGGAAGTGAAAGTTGATGTGACGGCTGACGTCCACGATACTCGCATTAGCGTTGCCAGCCAGAATGTGTTTGTAGTGTCTGTCAATATCCACGAAGAGACCTCGTTCTGTCATCGTGATTATAGCCAGGGATAGCACGTCGGTTAACGAGCTGTTGAGGGACAACGGCAAGCCGAGATTCGCTGTCATCAAAGTGTTTGGCATGATCACCAAGTCTGGTACACCTTTACTGTAGCGCAAGTATTCCACACTGTAGCTCAACAGGAAGGCTATGAACTTCCCCGACATCAGTTTCGAAGCCACTTGATCAATGGAGGACAGCTCGATATGTTTTCCCATTTGGGGTACGTCCAATCCATCATACAGCTTCTGGAAAGATGCCGCGCTGTTAGGATCACTCATCAATAGGTCATAAGTTGTTTGGGTATCTGTTAGCCACTTGTAATCACCGCTGGAGATCATGTCGTCGGACGAAATGTGAGTCACCGTGCGCTTGCTGACAAGACTGGCCGTGAAGTTGGACGTATAGGCTGTGGTCAACAGCAGCGCCATAAATCTCCATGACCACAAGAGAAGCCGCAGAGAGTAGTGAGTCGATGACGGCAGACAGCCTTGGTTAATGACGTTGCCGATGAGCAGAAAGATTATTTCACCGAATTTTAGAGATGGATTTGACGGGAGACAACGACACTGGCTGTTTTCCATGCTGTTAGCTTTATTCGTATCTGAGCTCACGAGCGGATTGTTGCCATTGACGACATTCCCTGTCATCCATCCGTAAATCGAGCGGTCTAGAATGCAGTAAACGAGAGCTACGAATAGGACACAGCAAAATATAAAAATGTAGATATCGTTTCGTAGCAGCTGGGTTAGTTTGTACATGCCTACCTGGTCTCGCCCAACATAGACGCCACTGATGTTAGAAAATAGTAAGGGATGCGTGATGGAAATATTTGAGTAATGGATGCCGTTGAGGACAAACAAAGTAGTTCCAAAATCAAAGTCAGACTCTGATATCGATTGCTGGAACTGTGGACAAGTCATGTTTGTGCAGCGCTGAGGATGAGGTTCAAGGACGTAGGTAAAGTTGAGAAAGCGGGCCAGCATTCCTATAATGTCTGCCATCAATCCTGTGTAGGTAGGCGTACCGGTGACAGGGTCAAATATGTGTTCCAGGTACGGCGCTGCCTCTCTAGCCATCCCTCTCAGAAGTCTGCCATTCAATCCACGGTTTAAGTTTGGAAATATTCGACAGATTTGTGAGTCGTGATTGTTGTCATCAAGCTGAACGACCATTTCAAGTCGTCTTTCGTTACGATCTTTCCATATCAAACTGTACACAGCTTCCATCTCAGATACATCTTTGGGTGTTACAACAATAGCTACATTGTCGAACACAGTGTTTTCCAAAGATTTCTCTACCTGCTGGATATCATCTGGCGAACTGATTAATAGGATCTGCAGATCGTGAGGCATCAAAGCAGCAAAACCTCGGCGTTCCTTATCAAAGACCGTTCTCAGAGCCCTTGTGATCAGTCCCAGGTTTCTGTCCAGCCACACAAGATTCCTCAACGTTTTCCGGTGATATAAGTTCAAAAGTATTACTTCCAGTGTATGGACTATCTCTGGCCATACCTCATAATATACTACACTGACTCCTTGAGAATGAAAGAGTCGGAGAAACTCATTAGCCAACTCCATATTGACAGGACTTGTGAACACAGCTACCTTCTGCCAGCGACAAACTTTCAGCTCCTTAAAAACCAGACTAAGCCATATACTGTTAGCAGCATTGTTTTGGACAGGAGCAAAACCGAAAGTCAGATTGATTCTGGTTCCTAATCCCGTAGTGTTGCCATTAGAACCGACAGAAAAGGCGATGATAAATAGTTCTAGAAACAGGCTAGAAAACATGGCTGTCTTCTCGCCGTTGACCATTTTCAAATGAGAGTGCGTTGGTACCAAGTCAGTGTAGCTGTGTCGCTGTTTGATTGGTTAACCTAGTCTGCTTCCATCCCAGCTACCTCAGCAGTCAGCTTGTTTGTCTTCTTGGACAATAATGAATAATTAATGTGGCTCTTAGAAAAGTGCAAGTCAAGGTGCATGTCACGTGGGCGAGCGGTTACAGACGGGTGATCTTTTCTACACATGATCTCACTTTTGTTGTTCGCAGTCTCTCTCTCTATCTCTCTCTCTATCTCTTTCTCACGCACACACACGCACACACACACACGCACGCGCGCACACTGACACACACTCCAACACACACACTCTCACACACATACTATCACATAGAGACAAGTACACCCACCCACACACTTTCAAAAATGAATTACACATACACACGTTCACATAAACATACCCTCACATACACTCTCACATACATATTCAATCACACACACTCACAAACTCGCACACACATTATCTTTCATATTTGAATAAACTCGCATAAAAACATTATCACTTACAACTACTCACATACACACTTACAAACACACACATACACACTTACAAACACTCACATACACACTTACAAACACTCACATACACACTTACAAACACTCAAATGCATTCTCACATTCACTTATTCACACACTTGCAAACACTCAATCATACACTCCCAAATACTCAATCGCACACTGTACAAACACTTACACACGTACAAACATACCTACAAACACTCACAAACAAACACTTTTAAACACACACACATACAAACACACACTTGCAAGAATTTACAAACTCACACACAATTTAAAACACGCGCACATCCACATACACACACACTTACAAAGACTTACACACACTTAAAAACACGCACATGAATGAACTGGGGAGACAGTAATATAATGAGACAGAGAGATAGGGATACACATATAGAGGGAGACAGGAATATAAGGAGACAGTGAGATAGGGATAGACATATAGAGGGAGACAGGAATAAAAGGCGACAGTGAGATAGGGAGACACATATAGAGGGAGACAGGAGTACAGAGAAGCACAGGTATAGGGAGACATGAATATAAGGAGACATATATAAGGAGAAAGAAATATAAGGAGACAGTAAAAAAATAGAAATATATAAGGACAAAGAAATATAAGACAGAAAAATTAAGAGACTTAGACAAGGAGAAAGAAATATAAGGAGACGAAAAAATAGAAAGACATATTATGAGGCAGGTATATAAGGACAAAGAGATATACAGAAACACCGGGAGGTATAGCAAAAGCATGTTGCAGATTTTGGAGAAAGTTGTACAAGGAAACATAGAAATACAAGAAGACGTATATACAGTGTGCAATACACTGCCAGCGACATACACATATGCGATAGTGACATACATAGATATGCAGATTCGGAGGAAAACAGGAGGAAATAAAACCCAAAATAAAATCCTAACCTTAAATAACACGCTGAACCTAAATATAACCATATTCATAGATAAAACCATAAAGCTAAATAAAACCCAAACCCTAAGTAAAACCCTAATTCTAAATAAAACCCTAATGCTAACCCCCCCGCCCCCACCCCCCCCCCCCCCCCCCCCCATCTCAAAATAAAACGTTAACCTACAATATCCTAACCCTAAATAAATCCTAAATAAAACTCTAAACTTAATTAAGACGGCAATGATCAATAATATCCCAACCATAAATAATATCCCAACCATAAATAATATCCCAACCATAAATAATATCCCAACCATAAATACGATCCCAGCCATAAATAATATCCCAATCATAAATAAGACCTCAACCATAAATAATATCCCAACCATAAATAATATCCCAACCATAAATAAGACCCCATCCATAAATAATACCCCAACCTTAAATAATATCACAACCATAAATAATATCCCAACCATAAATAAGACCCCAACCATAAATAATATCCCAACCATAAATAATATCCCAACCATAAATAATATCCCAACCATAAATAAGACCCCAAACATAAATAAGACATCAACCATAAATAATATCCCAACCATAAATAATATCCCAACCATAAATAATATCCCAACCATAAATAATATCCCAACCATAAATAAGATCCCAACCATAAATAATATGTCAACAATAAATATGATCCCAACAATAAATAATATCCCAATCATAAATAAGACCCCAACCATAAATAATATCTCAACCATAAATAAATCCCAACCATAAATAAGACCCCAACCATAAATAATATCCCAACCACAAATTATATCCCAACCATAAATAATATCCGAACCATAAATAAGACCCCAACCATAAATAATATCCCAACCATAAATAAGACCCGAACCATAAATAATATCCCAACCATAAATAAGACCCCAAACATAAATAATATCTCAACCATAAATAATATCCCAACCATAAATAATATCCCAACCATAAAAAATATCCCAACCACAAATTAGATCCCAACCATAAATAAGATTCCAACCATAAATAAGACCCCAACCATAAATAAGATCGTAACCATAAATAATATCCCAACCATAAATAATATCCCAACCATAAATAATATCCCAACCATATAAGATCCCAACCACAAATAAGATCCCAACCATAAATAAGATCCAACCATTTATGAGATCCCAACCATAAATAAGATCCCAACCATAAATAAGATTCCAATTATAAAAAAGACCCCAACCATAAATAATATCCCAACCATAAATAAGACCCCAACCATAAATAAGACCCCAACCATAAATAATATTCAAATCATAAATAATATCCCAACCATAAATAATATCCCAACCATAAATAATATCCCAATCATAAATAAGATCCCAACCATAAATAAGATCCAACCATATATGAGATCCCAACCATAAATAAGATCCTAACCATAAATAAGATTCCAACTATAAAAAAGACCCCAACCATAAATAATATCCCAACCATAAATAAGACCCCAACCATAAATAAGACCCTAACCATAAATAATATCCCAACCATAAATAATATCCCAACCATAAATAATATCCCAATCATAAATAAGACCCCAACCATAAATAACATCCCAACCATAAATAAGACCCCAAACATAAATAAGACATCAACCATAAATAATATCCCAACCATAAATAATATCCCAACCATAAATAATATCCAAACCATAAATAATATCCCAACCATAAATAATATCCCAACCATAAATAAGACCCCAACCATAAATAAGACCCCAACCATAAATAATATTCAAACCATAAATAAAAATTCTACTCTAAATAAACCCCTGATGGGCCTGAGCCAACACTAACTCCAGATTTAGGAGCGAAATATATCTGCTTATTTGAGGACTACCGGAGAAAGACCATCTTTTTTTTTTTTAGGAAACAGTTTAAAGCATCAACGTCCAAATTAAATGTGTTGCACATTCTCAACATATTAAGACGAGACACCTTGTCTTAGTTCAGAATTCTGACCTGCTTGAAGACAAAGGTTCATGTAGATAGTCCTTCTATTCTCTGATTGACGTGTCCTTCAAGCCAACTCCGCCCACTTGACGAGCACGACAGCGTAATTATCACTCTAATTAAGCGCGCTCACGTGCCTTGATCTGATCACCTTGAGATCTGGCTTCCACGAGGACTGAGCATGTTTGAACCAATGTCATGTGTTGACCCAGGGCACTTATCCTTAGCTGTACCTCACCAGGAGACTCGACGGCAAAAGTGAACATGTTAGATCACATGAGGTCAGGTTCTTATTGGCCAATGACTGCTTCAGGAAAAATAACCAATAACACAGTTATCACCAAATGGTTTCTAAACAGACTCATTCTAGATAACCAATAGTCTAGTAGAAATACGCAGAGAAAAGGTGTACCAGGTACTCTTGTATGCGATATGGCTTAGCACGCTTGGCATTAGGAGAGAAAATGATAAAGGCAAATATCACAAAAAAGTGTGCATACCCGAATATATCGAATGTAAAAATGTACGAATGTGTGGTTATGTGTTAGTTGAAATCGCATGTGAGTGTGTGTATTAGAGGCTTTATGTTAGAGTGTGTGGTGTTATGTGTAAGGCTGTATGTTCGAGTGTGTGAGTGTATGTGCGTTTGTGTGAAAACAAATAAAGAGTCAATCAATGATTCATTCTTCGAAATTGTATCAGGTGGTACAATGCTTCTTTTCGAACATCCCCACCCGCTTTTCGAACATCCCCACCCCATTTTCGAACCTGTTTGTATCCACTACTGCTTTATGCCAGATGTACATGTATGACAAATAGCGTATGAAAGATGATAGCGAGGTGGAATGGAGCGATCTGCTGATTTTTTTGCATTTTGGGGCTTATTCTCCTATTTTCCTTCATGAAAAAAATAATCAAAGAAAATTATAGAAAAGAAAGTACATTTGATTTGAGAGTCTTCGTTTATTCTGCAATACAGATGAAAAGAATGAATTTACATTCAAACACCTTTTCCTGCTGCAATGTAGAGCAGGTCATCAGGAATCATAATTATTAGTAAACAGAGCAATGCTATATAGATTTAGTTGGCTTTTATTTGGAACAAATTTCTAATCATACCATGTTTTCCCAAGAAAGGTACAACATCGATATACCCCTTAAATTACTACCATTTCACAGCTTCCATTTTGATTGTCGTTTCTACGACGGTGTCAACTCTTGTACCAGACAGCGGTAGCCTTTCTAGATCTTTCAGGGCTAAGTAGCATTCATGTGACTAAATCCATAATCGTGTTTTATATTCACGTAGGAAAGTTTCCACCACTTCCGATTAGAGTCCCAGCCTTCAGTAGATACTGGTGCAGATTTAGACGCAGAAGTGCTAATTTTGAAACTATTTACTGTTTTGTGACAAAATAATCGACGACATGTTTGTTTCTGTTGACTTCGGACAAACCTGTTTCTTTCAAGTAGTTCTCCCGATGGCCCTACCAAGTCTACTCCGCCGCTGGACAGATTTAATCAATGTCTACTAAACTAGTTCTCACGTACTCACTGGGGTTAGTTAATATTCTCTCCTGGGAAAAGTCTTCTTATAAGAACGAAGAAGCATTTGAGCTTTTACATTCAATAATTTTAGATAACAAGTAAAGCTCTTTCACGGCACTAGTATTAGCAGTGGTAGTAGACTAGCTCTTATATTAGTCGTTGCAGTAGTAATAGTAATAGTAGTAGCAGTAATTGTAGCAGTAATAGTAATACTAGTAATAGTAGTAGTCGTAATAGTGCAAGTAATAGTAGTAGTAGTCCTAATAATAGTAATAGTACTAGTAATACTAGTAGTAGGAGTAATAGTATAGCAGTAATAGTACTACTAGTAGTAGTAGTGGTAATATTAGAAGTAGTATTTGCATGTATTGCTCCCTTGTTGCTTTTATTCTTGTAATGCGACACTATCTTTGCATCCCACATATCTTAGTGATTTCCCTTTACCTTCAACAGCGAATGAATAGATTATGAAGGCGAGGCAAAATAACTTCAATGTTCTCATTTAGGACCTCTACGGGGATGTATCATTTCCTAGTGCTTTGTAGGTAAAGTTTTTGCCCGTGTAATCCTAAAGATGTTGCAGAGACTCGCAGAACGTGTACTGCCTGAGTCGCAATGGGGTTTCAGAGCCGGACGTTCTACAACCGACATGATCTTCACACTTCGACAGCTCCAGGAAAAATGCAGAGAGCAAGAGGCCTTTCTGCATTACGTTTGTAGATCTCACGAAGGCATTTGGCTCTGCAGACCAGGACTCTACCAAATTCTGAAGGGGATAGGCTGCCCTACAAAGTTACTCCGTGTTATCATTTCCATGAGGGCTAGAAGGCGAGTGTGCAGGTGGATTGCGTAACAACTGCCAGTTTTGACGTCAAAACTGGAGTCAAACGGGGTTGTTTCCTTGCCCTCACACTATTTGGTATTCTATTTGCTGTCCTTCTGGAAAATGCTTTCGAAAATGCTTCTGGAGACGTCTACATTCGCTCCAGATCTGATTGTTCGCTCTACAACCTTAGCCCGACTAAGAGCAAAGAGAAAAACCACGGAAGTTCTACTCAGAGTCGATGCGGCCCTTGCGACTGACGATGAGGGGAGGCCACTTTGCAATCTTTAATTGACAGTTTAGGCGGGGCATGCGATTTGTTCTCGCTGTCAATAAACGTCTCAAAGATGGTGGTTCTGGGGTCAGGTACCATCAATCCAGCAAACATCACTCTCGCTTTCAATAAACATACGTCTCAAAGATGGTGGTTCTGGAGTCAGGTACCGTCAATCCAGCAAACATCACTCTCGCTTTCAATAAACGTCTCAAAGATGGTGGCTCTGGAGTCAGGTACCGTCAATCCAGCAAACATCACTCTCGCTTTCAATAAACGTACGTCTCAAAGATGGTGGTTCTGGAGTCAGGTACCGTCAATCCAGCAAACATCACTCTCGCTTTCAATAAACGTACGTCTCAAAGATGGTGGTTCTGGAGTCAGGTACCGTCAATCCAGCAAACATCACTCTCAATGGCAATCCCCTAGCATCAACCAAAAATGTCAGCTACCTCTGGTCAACAATTCCAAGCGCCCTCTCTCTCGACGAGGAAAGAAATTTAAGAATTGGAAGAGCAGCGACTACTTTTGGCGGCCTTTTCAAGATGGCGTGTAGAAATATTAAACTGACTTTGCAGACAAAAATGCAGATATATCGGACCTGTGTTCTCAGCACCTGCTGTACGCATCAGAGACATGGACGACATACCCTAGGCGCGAGAGAAGGCTAGAGACTTTTCACCTCCGGTGCCTGCGGAAAATTATGAACATCAGGTGGCAGGACAAGAAAACAAACACAGAAGTACTGCAACGCGAACATCTTTTTTCTGCTATAAGACTGGTACGTGAAAGAAGACTGACCTGGCTGGGTCACGTGAGTAGAATGGACAATGGGCACATTCCAAAACATGTGCTGTATGGTGGACTGTCAGAGGGGAGGAGACTCCCAGGCAGACCCCTGCTCAGATATAAAGATGTTTGCAAGGCATCAATGACAGACTTTTCCATCGACCACAGCGGTTGGGAAAACTCAGCCGCAGTGTGAACTACATGGCAGACATCACTCCGAAATGGCCTAACGACCTTTGAAGCTACTCGGAGAGAGAGACTTGAAGCTACTCGGAGAGAGAAACTTGAAGCTACTCGGAGAGAGAAACTTTAAGCTACTCGGAGAGAGAAACTTGAAGCTACTCGGAAAGAGAAACTTGAAGCTACTCGGAGAGAGAAACTTTAAGCTACTCGGAGAGAGAAACTTTAAGCTACTCGGAGAGAGAAACTTGAAGCTACTCGGAAAGAGAAACTTGAAGCTACTCGGAGAGAGAAACTTTAAGCTACTCGGAGAGAGAAACTTGAAGCTACTCGGAGAGAGAAACTTTAAGCTACTCGGAGAGAGAAACTTGAAGCTACTCGGAAAGAGAAACTTGAAGCTACTCGGAGCGAGAAACTTGAAGCTACAAGGAGAGAGAAACTTGAAGCTACTCGGAGAGAGAAACTTGAAGCTACTCGGAGCGAGAAACTTGAAGCTACAAGGAGAGAGAAACTTGAAACTACTCGGAGAGAGAAACTTGAAGCTACTAGGAGAGAGAGACTTGAAGCTACTCGGAGCGAGAAACTTGAAGCTACTAGGAGAGAGAGACTTGAAGCTACTCGGAGAGAGACACTTGAAGCTGCTCGGAGAGAGACACTTGAAGCTACTCGGAGAGAGACACTTGAAGCTACTCGGAGAGAGAGACAAGAAAATAATCGTATACGTCGAAAGGAGAAAAGACCCGTCTAGTGGAAAAAGACATAGCTGCTTGATGACATTCTGCATAGACGAAAAATATCATTCATAGAATGTGAATATTTGTAAAAGTGGTAGTAGTGCTGTAATAAGTTGTAATATAAGTTGCGGTTAATATGTTGGATCAGGGACCCTCTTGTTAACCCCGGCCCGGTCATGGTACAATGTACCCCTATCAAATAAGCCTTGGCCTGGTCAAATGGGACAAACAAAATGGATGCCGAGACAGTGCTCGATAGACACCGATTAGGTCAACCAATCAAACAACGACATATCACATTGACTTCTAACATGCGCTCATTTGAAAATAATCTGTGAGTGGCTGTTGTTTCCCAACACCAAGACCTTGCTGGTTGAACGATGTGTACAGTTTCATGTGAAATGATAGTCACGATCGACAAACACAGTTATACACTACAGAGGAATTATCTAGTCAGTGCCAGGTAAAGGTTAAAGCAGTTATACTTGAAAGACTAAACAAGCAACAAAGAAGCCGTGAAGAAGCAGATTATAAAAACAAATCACGTGCAGACCAGAGAGCAAAATTGCTTTTAATTGTAGAACGATGGAATTCAAGTGGTCCGGCGGGATCTGCATGTATGACAAAGACAAGAATAGCACACCTGCCTCACACAGAGCACGTCTTAAGAGGCGACTAACTGTGGAACATGCTCTAACACCGACTATGGTTAGGGGGTTTGTTAAGAGCAGAGTAGATGGCACCTAACAGGCTGCAGGTCTACTTTGCTCTAGTGTTTCAGTCTATGAAGATGAACTAGCACATCGGTTCACCACCCTCCAAGAAATTAGTTGTGTACAGACTCTTCAGAGTCTTCTAAAGCAGTATAAAGAAGTTCAAGTAAGTATAGACATCAATCATCATTGCTGGCTTTGAAAATGCCTCTGGCAGCTTGGAATATGGATACACTAAAAAAACTACTAAACACACTATGTGATCCTGTACAAGATCACCATCGTAATACAGCTTACGTATGAGGACACGCCTTGTAGAGTGTCGAAAGAGCGACAACACAAAATATCAGTTAGCATTAAATATAGGAGTCGTCTGTGATATCTTGTATCACCTTTCTGCTCCAGCTGTGTCTTTGAGAAATGGAGTCAAGCGGACCTTATGTAAACAACTGGAAGACCTGGGACATACCACTTCCATCTCACAGTCAGCACATAATTCAGAAGAAAGCAGGAACACTAAACGCAATCTTACAGCAAGTAAAGATCTGTGCAGTAAAGACATAAATTATCCAATTAAGTACGGTCAACAGCACAACCCCCATCAAACTGAACTGAACACTATTAGATGAGGTAGAGAGCTTCACATACCTACTGGGCATCATCAACAAAACAACAAGTGCAGGCGAAAATGTCAAAGACAGGATATAAAAAGCAAGAGTTTCCTTTGCCGTGCTGAAAACCATATGGAACTCTAAAATGATCCAAATGCACACCAAGCCTAGAATCGCCAAATGCAATGTGAAATTGGTCGTTATATATGAACCGAATACATGGTGGATGGCAAATCTCAATATTATTAAATTACACAGCTTCATAAAGATTTTCCGACTCAGATCAGGACATTGCAGACTCAATGCTCACATACACAGAATGGGTCTTACAGACACTGCTCCGCGTGATTGCGGAGCATCCAAGCAAACACTACAATATATCCCGCAGAACTGCCCCACTTAAGCAGACCAGAGTGAGGCGGTCTTGCCCGGGAAAGCTCGAAAAGCTGTTGAGAATCGAGAACTGAAACGCACAGTCTCTTTTGGAAAATTTACCTGTCTAAAAACAACAGCATCAGGTGATCGAAAAAGAAAAAGTACAAGCTAATTAGTTATTGCGCATGCAATCAATCGTCATATTACCACATTGCAGGTTACATTGTTAACAGCACCGTTCTAATTTTCTGATATCCCTGTGGTTTTCTCAGAGGTCAGCCATTTGTAAAGATGTGTTTTTCACTGCTGCTCAAAAGAGTTCACCAAGCGTGTCTGGAGGCCAATTATTTACTACAATCTTTAAAAATACCGAAAATAATATATCTCTTGCAGGTACATATTGGTCGTGGAGCGTACAGCCTAGTCGACAGTGAGCTGGTTGCTAAGACTGGGATTACCTCGCGCCAGGGTTCGAAACCACGTACGAACAGAACGAAATCCGTATGAGTTGGGGAAAGTATAAACAGCAAGGAAGGCAACTGCCCCCCCCCCCCCCACCTCCGTCACATAGCTGCGATTTGACTAAGCTTCAATGAAGATTTTTCTTCCCCGACGGCAATTGTTGCCATGCAACCAAAACTGACCTTTCACCTATCGGTCATCATAACCATAGACAAGGAATGCAGAGAGTGGTGCAGCGGGAAAGCTAGAGATTAACGCGCTGATAAATTGTAACACTCGTGATAGTGATGCGATGGATCGGTGCTGCGCAGTGAGATATCTGGTTGGGACTTTTCTACTATAGTGAATAGTGAAGGGTCAGTTTGTTGCTGAACAGAGCAGGGCGTGCAGAATAACAACCTCAAATACAAGAAAAGAGATAGAAGCTGTTGCTGCAGGTCTGAAATTTCTTTCTGAGACTTCTGAGACAAAAGCATTCATCGTGTTAGACTCTCAATCCTTACTTCGGAGGTACATACGAGCTGGCTAAAGCATAGGTGGATGGCAGCTGCAGAGGCCTCACACCAGCTGGGACTGGCGTTGGTCTACTGATCTGACCATGCTGGGATTCTGGACAACGAAAGAGGAAATATTCTGGCATCACAAGCACCAATTCTGGGTGCGCTAGAAATGGATAGGAGGGATTTTTTGTAGTAGATCAATGACCGCCTGTTAGATTATGACAGTGCGGTACATACATCAGCAAATCACAGCCTACAGTTTTGCTGCTGTTTGTTATTTACGAATGGCCACAATGAGTAGGTTACTCTTTTGTGTGCCCTAAAAAGGGCGTTAAGAGGCGGGTTGCAGTAGCTTTCCTCACATCCCGAGCGTGCTGATGAAAGTTGACTGAGGTCCTCCGGGCGGCTGTGCTATGCTTGGCTTCATCTGCGTGTCGCTCACTACTACGAGGATCGCCTTGTTAGCCAGGATGCCATGAAATAGCCAGTTTCCTGGAAGGGCTACGATGAAGCCAATTGTAGGGTCTTGTCCACTATAATTTTCCTGACCAGTCGTTAGTCTTCCTTCCCAGCCTCCAGCTTTAAAATCTAAAGAGGTTTGCGCGGACGGGGATGGACGATAGGACGTAGCAGAAGTGTGTACAAACATTGAGCTGCATAAGCCATCAGTATCCATCTATTTCTCTATTTACTGAGAGAGACTGTGCACCGGTAGGTTTGCCCGGAATGCAGTGAATTCAATTCTAAGGAACTGAACAGAAACGGAACAAAATATAACAGAATCTCTGGTTGAACCAAGGACATGGCAGTTCGGATACTTTTTTGGAGTGTCCGGCTGGACAAACCACTTAACTCTTATCTTTCGCTCTCATTCTCTCTCTCTCTCTCTTTCTTTCTCTCTCTCTCTCTCTCTCTCTTCTCTCTCTCTCTCTCTCTCTCTCTCTCTCTCTCTCTCTCTCTCTCTCTCTCTTGTGGTAAGACGATTCCGTCATTTGGTCCGTTGCTCGAATCCACACTGCCTATTATTTCACTCCTTTTTGTTATCCCTTATTTATTTTCTCATTACGCAGGAAAATCCTTGTCTTTGTGGTGAATGTTGTAACTAACAAAAATTACTTTGTTTACTACTCATTGTATCCAAGTTTCTCCTTTCTTACCAAATTTTAACTCAACATCGCTTTCTCGAGCAGAACCTTTCAAAGTTTTCCAGCTTAATTAATATCACACGTTCTTTTATAAGTAACTCTCTTTACTCTGTCATATGGTTGTCCCGGCAGATTCATTGCGATTGCTCGCTAGTTTCATAATGGCATGGTAGTCTGAGTAGTGAACGAATGCGAATTGTCTATAGCCTTCCCAGTCCCCAACGGTATCAAACAGGGTTGTCTGTCGACACGACACGCTTCAGCATGGTCTTGGCAGCAATGCTTTTTGATGGGATTCCAGCTACTGGCTTGTATATCAGGTAGTGAATGGAAGGTGGGCTGTTCAATCTGACGAGTTGTAAGTACGTCTTACACCAAGGTGAGTGTGGCGATGATATTGAATCTCATGTTCGTTGACCATTGTGCTCTTAACACCTCCTCAAAACAAGATATACGATACACCATGGTGGAGTTTTCGGCGGGATGGTACAACTTTGGGCTCACTTTCAACACTCAGAAAACTGGGGTACTCTTCCAGTCTGCTTCTGTGAAGTCGTACATTGAACCAAACATTACAGTTCATAACCAACGTTTACAGGCAGCCATTAGCTTGACCTACTTGGACAGTAGCCTAACCGGAGAGGTGAATATGGACTTTGATATCAACAGCAGGCTTGCAATGGCGAGCTCTGCGTTTGGGAGGCTGCAAGCAAACATCTTAAGCCGACATGGCATCAGCAGTGTCGTCATTAAGCTAAAAGTGTATCATATTGTAGTGTTATCCACTCTGCTGCATGCCTACGATATATGGACAGTGTATAATAGTCACGCCAGGCAGCTAAATCGTTGTCACTTGAACTGTCTGTGTAGGCTGCTCCGGATCAGGTGGCAGGACAAGATTACTTTTAAATTCTTAGCAAAGACTAACATATTGAGCATCCATATATTTATGCTAATAGCTCAGATAAAAAAAGATGGACGGGACATGTTATTTTCGCATGGCAGATTAGAGCATTAAGCAAGCAGCTGATATAAGCTGAGCTCATAGCAAGCAGACGCTCATCAGGGGGGTCAAAAGAAACACTTCAGAGAAGCTTCTACATTGACGTCACCTCCTGGAAGGTGCTTGCACAAAACCGCCCCACATGGCCTGCTAGTTCCACTGAAGTTGCTCAGAAGGCAGAACGAAATTAATCGTGGAGGCTCAGAGCAAATGTGCCACATGAAAGAGAAGAAGGCAATACGTCTCCACAGCCACCTCCTCACACGAGTGTCTGGGTGAGGGATAGTCTACCGTGCAAGGATTGGTCTCTTTATGCCACCAGAGAATACATTTCGCAGCACAAGTTTGATGCTGTCGCCATCTTCGATTCCGACGGGCACCTATTATTCTATACATTTATATATATTCAGTCCACTTATGTCGTTAGACGTCGTTAGGTTGTTAGCCCCTGCAGCGAGCAGAGTCATTTTGTTGTTTCTTTTAGAATGTAACGAAAACAAGCCAAGATGTGGGCCCAAAAACGTTTCAGTGAAGGACAATATGGGCCTAGCATCATATCCCCATTGTGCAACTTGGCATATAAACGGTATCTTCAATATTAACAATGCTGGCTTCAAGTGTAAATGGTGGCGGTGTGCAAGTTATACCAACATGTTTCTCGCTTATTTTGACAATAAGGAAATATCTTTGTATTGTTTTATATCTTTTACAAAGTACAACAATTCAGGTTTGAAGCACATTTAAATAAACTGTATGTGTTTCTTTGCTAGCTACACCTTAATTTCATCATTCATATTTGAGGACGTCAGGACTTTGTCTTCTTGTTCCTCGACGTTATGATATGATGTATTGCTTAATGGCAGGCAAGGGACCTATCTAGTGTTGGAAGAACAGTTCTCTCAATCCCCTCTCAAGATGGCTGTTCATCTCTGTATGATCATTTCCTCAACGAAAAGAGATTGCATGATGTAGGCTTGGCAATGAAAAAAGTAACTAATTCACCTGGTTAAACCAAACGAAAAGTCCAGAATGCCTGCTTACACTTCGTCTCCATACCACAGTAGGTTCCCCACCTTTGTCAGTGCATATGTAGGTATCTTGTGATCCCCACCTGTAGCCACAGATGAGTTCTATGAAGATCTATCAGCAGTCATTAGAAGTATATATATACAAGAAAAGCTTGATCTACTATGTGCGTTCAATGGTAGAGTGGGCGCTGATCTTGGTGATTTGTCAACATTAATGAAAATGGCTAACGGATCTTAAAGTTCTGCGCTACCACAAACTCTTTGTGAAACACAAGGCATCGTGGATGGACCCACGAATAAAGCAGTGCATGAGCTGGATCTAATTATTATGAGATGAACTATCCTCAACGATGGACTCCTCGTGCGTTCTAGCCATATCTCACACTGCAACATAGATCATTCATTGGTTCTCTAAAAAATCAAATAGCAGCCAAGGAAGTTCCCCTATTCTAGAAAAAAATGTACGCTACGCATCGAAAAAAGTAGAGTGTCGATCCCTGAACTGATCAAGAGATTTAACAACTTTTTTTAAGGAAACTCTCAACACATTCACATAGTAGCACCACTGTTACATAGACATGGCAACATCTCAGAAACGCTTTCCGAAACACTGCACTGACTACTTTTGGAAGAAGAACTTATAAATCAGATAACTGGTTTTGATGCGAAAGTGAAGGATATGGCACTCGTCATTGAGGCCAAGCGCGCTGCTCTGATTAAATATAAACAGCTTTCAAAGGCAAATATTCTGCACATTCAAGACTGCCAGAAGCCAAGTTCAAGAAACATCTCGTCGTTGTGTAAATGAGTATTGTAGTGTTGTCTAAAGCAAAGTAAAAGCATCCAGAATGCAACTTAAACAGGGAACATCAGACAGATGTTTGATGGTATAAAGAAAGTTATTGGTCGTGTAAGTTGGTAAAGGGCACCACTCAAAACTTTAACTGGCGAGAGCATTACAGGAAAAGGAAAACAGATGAATCAATATGTCGAGCAGTATTCTGAGCTCTACTCATATGATAATATCGTCACTCACACTACTCTTGTCAAGAGCACTATTTAGTGTTCGCTCTGAACATCGAACTAACTACGGAAGATCTTCTTAAAGTCACTGACAGCTCGGTCACAGACAAATCACCAAGCAGCGACGAGATCTCACCAGATTTGAACAAGTGCTGTAAGGTTGCACTCTTGCAACCAAAGTAAATGTTATGTTAGGGCTGGAAAGAGGCCATTATACCTTAAGATATGAGAGATGCACAAATTGTAAAATTATCAAAAACAAAAATGATAGAAGTGATTGTAATAACTATCGAGGTGTCTCTCTGTTCAGTGTTGTAGGAAAAGTCTTCGCCAAATCTATCTTACTACGGCCACAACAATTGACTGAATGTTTGTATCCGGAGTAACAATGTGGATTCAGGTCTGGAAGATCAAGATCGACATGAATTTCTTCTTTTCGACAGCTTCAGAAAATGTCACGCGAGCAGAGTCAACTTTTTTTATATCGCCTACATTGGCCTGACAGAGACATGATTTGGTAAGTGGGGATAGACTCTTCAAAATCATGGCTAAAGTAGCCCACCCAGGCCAATTTTTACGATTAATAATATCATTCCGTGAAGGCATGAAAGGAACCGTCCAATAAGATGGTAGCCTATCACAACAGTTTGGTATTCGCAGTGATGTTAAGCAAGGTTGCAACCTGGCCCTGACACGGTTCGGAATCTTCTTTGCTCTGTCACTGAAACATGTATTTAACTCAGATGAAGGAGTCTGCCTTCCCAATTGGTCGAATGGTCAGCAAGGCTCAGGACCAAAACGAAGATCAGATAGATTCTCACCAGGGACTTGATTTTTGCTGATGATGTTGAAATTGTTACCCATAGTCAGCAAATACTGCAGATCGTGATAGATCGTTTCTCCCAGGTATACAAAGATGTTGGTTTCACAATTAGTGTCAACAAAACAAATGTGCTGAAACAAGAAGCCAACTCTTAGCATCGATAATTGGAACCTGGCAGCTGTGCACCAATATATAATACACATGAGATTTCTCACCCACGTTAAGCTCTCTCTAGATCCAGAGATAGACAATCGCCTTAACAAAGATTTTGCTACTTTTGCTTACAATTAAAACCAAAACCAGGGTTAAAATGCACGCTAGTACATGGTAACAAAACCTGGGCAAACTATGCCAAACAGGAACACAAGCTCTCATATTAGCAAAGTCACATGCAGACTTCAATTAGCCAAGAAACACATTTCCAAGTCTGTCAAAATTGTGCCCTATGATAATCTTGAATCAAGTTTCAAAAGCCCCCTTTTCTACATTGTTTTTTTTGTTTTGTTTTTGCACCCTGCAGAAAACAATAAATCGCTATTGAATTAAAGAGCAATAAAGAAAAATGCTTTTGTGATTCGAAAGAAGAAACCCCATTAAGAAAGATCCCCACAAACAGTAAACTGTTTTTTATTTGCGTACCTACATCAGGCATTTACAGTCCTCACCATCTTTGCACTGAGTTGTCTAATCACCCGAGTTATAGTTAGTCTTTTAATTGATAAACATAGTCCGAAGCAATTTTCTACAAAACTGAATGTCATAGCCAAATGATTTTTCTCATGCTGCGAAGGTCGGTCCATGATGTCAATTTTTTCCTGGGTTCATCGCTGGAGCTACGGAGTTCGTGTTTTGTGCGATGCTCTCGACAGATGGGTTACCCATCTGCCGAGAGAGACCGAGCTAAAATAGGGAAAAAACCCGAGGCAATGAAGTCGAGCCCCCGCTTAAAGTTGTTTTTTCTCTCTAAGACATGTGATGTTTTTTGAAAAAAATTATTCATTAGGTTATGTCAAAACCAACCTCACTGAATTAGACATAATTTTAAAATGTTTAAGATACACAGCCGTGCTGTTTAAAAATAGATGTCTTGACATTCAAATTCGATGAGTAAAAAACAAGTTCTTGATTTTCTCGTGGGTCATTTAGACACGTTGTCGAGTGCGGAAACAACCAAGGTCATTCGTGCGAAATTGTCACGCACTTATAGGCGTATCACGATATTATAGTTTTTGGGGTTATAATTGTGACATATAGTTGCTTTTTCAAAATTGACACTGATTTTTATTTGAAAATGAGTTTGATGTGTAGATTTATAACAATGCAGAAGGTTACCGTTTTACTATACACGTTTTTCCCCGCAAGGAATTTAAGATGGGTCATTTGTATTGCGATATTCCTGACTCAGAGAAACGAACACAATTGGTACTGAGTCTGGATAGATCATACTGTTACCGTTAGATTGGATATAACTCAAAGTGCACTCATATCAAGCAAGGTTTAAGGGGACGGCATGGGCTACTGGTTAAGGGACACGGCTCACAACTCGAAGGTGATGGGATGCCTCCTCATCACAGCACCGTCTGTTACCCCGGGGAATCAAACACTTAGAAAATACAGGAGGAGGCAGACCCTTACATAAAATTAATACCGAAGTCGGATGAACTGGGTCGACAGGTACACAAATAAAGAACATAGTGCTATGCACACCGCCTTGGGGAATAAAGAAATATAAGGAACACCAACCAAACAAACACATTTAAAGCAAGGTAGGAAACGAAATTTGACGATTTCAACAGAGATGTCATGAAACGGGAGATTTTGAAACTGACTACGAAAAATCAACTTGTTGTTCTCCGGAAATTAAAATTAACATTGAAATCCGACTGCAATATTGAAATTTCCAAAAGTAGTCTCTGGAAAACTGTTAGAGCCGCCGGCTTTACATTCAGATAACTTCAGGCGGCGGGAATATTATATGTGAAAAACCACATTTTATTGCTGCCAGAAACAAATTCCTGACACATATACGTGAACGGCGTAGGTAGAGCTATGATAGTCTATACTTGGACAATTTCTGGGTCAACGCTCACCAAACCTATTGTAAAGAATGGCAATCAGTTGACGGTGAACAAACAAAAACAAATTCCAAACAGCACAGAGCAGCGCATTATACTAACGTATACCGAAAGCAGTGAACAGGGACTTGTTTATGACGCTGAACTTATTTTCCAATTAAAAAGTACCAACGGTAGAGACTACCAAACTGAAATGAAATGAACACATTTTCAAGCACTGGAAATCGAATGATCTGTTTCCAATTCTGTAGTAATGGATAATGCATCCTATCACAATGCAGTATCAGAGAAAGACAAAGTACCAACTGCACAAATACAAAAACTTAAATTAGTACATGGCTAGATAAGGATAAAATTAATTTCGACGACACGTATTTATGTGTGCATACAATGACAACAAATACAAGTACATTTCAATATTCAATTCCTTTAAGCAACATAAAATTAACTGCTCAGTTGATACAACCTTGGGGGCTAATGCTGACCGAAGGGCTATACTAACTGTTAAACATTGGGGCCATTTTTACGATTGTACACAAAGGGCAACACAAAAAATCAATCATTCTATCAAGACATTAAGGAGATATGCTTATGAACAAAATACGACGAGAACATAAGCTGCGTGCTGCAAAATCTTAAAATGTGATGCCATTTTTTTACAATATTCCTAAAAGGTCAAAGGAATTCGCCGATGTGCAAAATTCTTAACATCTATGGACTAAATAATATCAAAGTTTTAGCGTCATGGATATTACAAAGCTGCATGCGAAAAATCATTTGGATCTGACATGCAGTTTTGTACAAAATTGATTCGGATCTTGTTCATGAATTAAAACACGGACTTTAGAAGCGTACAACTTGCCGGTTCTGTCAAACAAAGCGCTGTGTGATTTGAAAACTGGTACGTTTGGTTTGAAAGTCAAGGTCACAAGCCATTGTGCCCAGAGCACGAGATAAACGTGAAAACGTAAATTTTAAATCTGGTATCCTACTGTTTTGGTTAAGCTCTATCATGTTCTGTTAATCCCCAACCGTCTCAAGGTATTCAGGAAGGGATAACAGTCATTTAAGTTTTAATTGCTGCTTTCATTTACTAGGTCCCATTCTCGGTTCTACCAATTGAACATTGTTGTGATCGTTTGACCGCGAGGACGTGATTTCAAAACGTCAGTAAGGGGATTCGCTTTTTCTTACTTACTTTTAAATTTCCTTGTGCCGTTGATTGACACTGATAGCCGTTTGTCAATGCCAAGTACTTAAACACTAATCTCGATCACAGAAAAACAGCGTCGTGGAGCATTTGGTCCGCGGGCCACGAGTTTGAGACCCCGAGGTTAGCGGCCAGAGTGGTACGTATTTTGCTTCTTAAGAGACCTTGTAGTCAGGAGGTGTTGTTAAATGGAAATAATT
This sequence comes from Ariolimax columbianus, assembly GCA_036924085.1. NCBI lineage: Eukaryota > Metazoa > Mollusca > Gastropoda > Stylommatophora > Arionidae > Ariolimax > Ariolimax columbianus. Next base: position 64,948,442 of record JAVGWX010000005.1, on the reverse strand, counting down.
CCAAGAATAAGTCGCGGGCAAGCCTTTCTGTGATGTGCAACAATCATAGAAAAGGCGCGCATTTATTAGAATATTAAGTAAACTAGTTTTCCTACTTAATGGTGGTTTAAATCTTTTCACACAAAGGCAACCCATTGTTACATGGATGGAGACACATTCTGTGTCAACGATATAATTATCATTGCCTTACACAGAGACAGCCCCCTGATACATGGATGGATAAATATGTTGTGTAAACTGTACAAATATCGTTGTTTCACGCAGACGTCCCTCTGTTACATAGATAGAGAAATATTATGTGTAAACTATGTAAATATCACTGTAACCTGTATAATAAGTGTATCCATAGTGAGGATTTATAGAATGGAAATAAACAATTTCTTGCGCCTGCAATTGACGCACAAGACAGTCTCTAACAACATATACACCTTAACCAAGAGCGCTGGCCGGAGAGCGAATTTGAAATACGAGGGATGTTCGACAAGTTTAGTAATTTAGTAAAACGGTCTGTCTGATAGTAGTTATACTACTGTCCAGGATTGAAGTTTTAAAGACCAGTATGCGAAGCTACATCTTGTATTGGCTAAGTAATGTAATAGACCATGCAGGAAAGGTGCGGGAGTACCAGGTGGCAGTGAAAAAGGCTATCTACTAATGCATGTTGGGCATGATAAAAAGACATATTTCACATAAGAGCAAGGAAGTAATAGTCAAGTTATATAAATCATTAGTGAGACCTACATTAGAGTACCGTGTTCAGGTGTGGAGTCCATATAATATAGCTGATATAAACATGCTGGAAAGGGTACAAAGAAGACCTACAAAAATGATAAAAGGGTTTCAGAATTATAGATATGAGGAAAGACTAAAAAAGACTGGTCTTCAATGTCTAGAATAACGAAGAATTCGAGGTGACTTAATACAAGTGTATAAATGTATAAATGGAAAGGATAAATTAGATTATACCAAGTTTTTCAAAGTACGACCGGGTACAAGAACAAGGGGGTGCAGCTACAAATTGTTTAAAGACAGGTCCAGATTAGATATTAGGAAATATTTTTTGTACTCAGAGAGTGGTGAATTCTTTGAATGCACTGCCGCAGGATGTAGTGCAAGCAGAGTCAGTTAATGCATTAAAAAATAGATTGAATGCTCACAGTATTTTCGGCATCCGTGGAGTGAAATAAACTGGCTATATACATACTCTGTAGAGCCTTCAAAACCAGTATAATAAAGTTAAGTTAAGAAAGTAGGGCGGGCAGTTCCTTTCCTCGCTGCCTTTCTTCAATAGTCGTATTCCACGTACCCATTTACAGCGTGACGGTTGTGGAAGTTCAAGCACGTACCTTTGCCGTGAAAGCAAGTGCTCTACCACTATACTAATCAGACGCACTTTAGTGTGGATGAGTCAAAGCATTTACCTGGGAAGAAACGCACCTCAACAACAACTACAAATTCTCAATCAGAGGATACCAGGCCTTCCGTCTGGATAGAGAAGGTCACAAGGGAGGGGTTCTGATACTGACCCGTAACTGCATACCGAGTAGCGCGGTATCTGTCAATCACACCGGACAAGCAGAAATTGTAGGAGTTGACATAATGGCTCTAGAGACAAAGATCCGCATCTTCAACCTGTACGGACCACCAAACAAAGACATATCGCTCTCGAGTATGGAAGTCAAAGACTCCAACTGCATAGTAGTTGGAGACTTCAACAGCCACTCGGAGAGATGGGGATACTCGGACACAGACAGCAGAGGTGACGAAGTGGAAGATTGGGAGATAGACACAAATCTCTATCTAATCAATAGGCCGGAGGATAGCCCTAGCTTCTATACTAGAACATGGCATACCACCTCTACTCCAGATTTGGCCTTTTCCACGGTGGACATTCATCATAAAATAGACCGCCAGGTGCTAAACCAATTGGCAGGTAGCGACCACAGGCCAATTAGGCTAGAAGTTGATATGGAAGTAGGCCCACAGGAAACAAAACCGCTCCAACGTTGGAATTACAAACGAGCCGACTGGGACAGATTTGCAAGCCTGACAGATGGGCTGTGTGAAACCATCAACACACGGACCAACAAAATGAAGCCCATGGTGGAAAGCCTAAGCAAAGCAATAATGCAAGCTGCCACTGAAACCATCCAAAGAAGGGCAAGGAAAAATTATAAGCCCTATTGGAATGATGATTTGCAGAAAGCGGAAGACGCAGTCACAAATGCTAGGAACATGGCAGTTCGAGAACAATCTATGGAGGCAAATATCGCCTTCAAAGCCACCACGGCGAAATACAAATACACTCTAAACCAAACAGCAAGAGAAAGCTGGAAACACAAAATTGAAAGCCCCAATTTAGACAAAGATGGGAACAAACTATGGAAGCTAGTCAGAGCCATGAATGACGAAACTCCATCAAACAAACAAATTACCATCAAGCAGGGCGACAACATGCTCACTGGAAAAAAAGCAGCAAACGCTTTTGTTGAACATTATGCCAGAGCAAACCACATTGATGTCCCTGCAGAGAGGCATACAGACATTAGTGAAGAGCAAAAGGGGCACGACAACATCAATATGGCACCAGAAGAGCATATGATGGCAAAATTAACAATGAATGAAATGGAAGAGGCCGTGAGAACATTAAAGAAAAGGAAATCTCCCGGAAAAGACGGGATAACAAACGAAATGCTGATGGGGCTGGGCCAAACAGCAAAGAGGAAACTACTATCAGTCCTGAACCAAAGCTGGAAAAGGGGTATTGTACCCCAGACATGGAAAGACGCAGTACGTGTACCAGTACCAAAGAAAGGAAAAGACAAAACAGATCCAAATGGATACAGGCCTATCAGCCTACTGAGCTGCGTAGGCAAACTGATGGAACGTATGATAAACACCAGACTGATGTGGCATTGGAAGAAAAACACATACTAATTCCACAGCAAGCCGGCTTTAGACAGCACAGATCCACTGAGGATCAGGTCACCCTCATAGCCCAGGAAATAGAAGATGCCTACCAGGAGCAAAAATACACAGTAGCAGTTTGGGTGGACCTTGAAAAAGCATTTGACAAAGTCTGGAAAGAGGGACTTAGAGTCAATCTAAGAAGAAGTGAAGTTTGTGGGAAAATATACAAATGGATCACTCACTACCTCAAAAACAGAACGGCCAGAGTTCAAGTACAAGGGCAGATGACCAAAAAGGTGACACTCGAGCAGGGAGTACCCCAATGGGGAGTACTGACACCCACACTCTTCCTGGTGTATATAAATAACATAACAGAGAATATACCAAGAAGAGTCCATAGCTAAATGTTTGCAGACGATCTGGCTATGTGGACCTCTGAAAAAAATCTCACCATTGCAAGAAATCGGATGCAGCAGGTCCTTACATCGCTGGAAGAGTGGGCGAACTCATGGCTGGTCAAAATAAACGAGGAAAAAACGACATGTACAATATTCTCGCTATCAAACAAACCCCAAAACACCAAATTAAGTCTAAACGGCAAATACCTGCAGGCAAACGACAATCCAAACTACTTGGGAGTCACATTTGATCGGCGCATGACATGGAAAAGTCAGATCGAGAGAAACCGAATGAGAGCCAGAGAAAGAATGGCAATCATGAGTAAACTTGCTGGCACAAGCTGGGGAGCAGACGAAAGTATACTAAAGAAACTGTACACTGGAAGAGTGAGACCAGTTCTCGAGTATGGCATTGCGGCATGGACAACAGCAGCAAAGGCGAACTTCGATAAAATTAGCAAACTCCAAAACCAAGCCATGAGAGTTATAACAGGAGGCATGAAGTCAACGCCAATTGTAGAACTTGAGAAGATTACAAAACTGCAATCCATGACCGACAGAAGAGACTGCAGAGCCCTGCGGCAATAAAAGAAACTCAGAAGACTTGACAGACCACCCAATGAACCAGAGACTAAACAATCTCGAAAATTGGAAAATAAAGCGGAGAAACTTTGCAGAAATATCCAAAGCAAAGATGCACGAAGACCCCATGAACGCACTAACAACACCAAAACCCATCCCTACTGTACGAAAACCTACCTGGAGGCAGCATCCATAGGTGGTAGAAAATATACCAGGTATTGGAAACAAAAAACTGACAGACTGAAAAAGAAAGAAGAGATACTACCCTGAGCTACATAACGAAAAATTACCCAAGCATGGACTGGACCAATGCATACACCGACGCTTCTGTAACAAACACAACACAGAACGGAGGGGCAGGAGCATTCTTGAACCTACCAAATGGCAGAAAAATAACACTGTCATTCGCTACTGGAAAATACACAATCAATTTCAGAGCGGAGGCAGAGGCACTGAGGGTGGCAGTGGAAGAAATGGTGATAGGTAAAAGGAATGAAAGCCATATAGTCCTGCTTACAGATGCCCTGGCCGTAGTCACAGCACTAAAAAGCCAGAAAAATGCTGAACTCAATGATTTAAGAGCAGTACTCTGTGAACTATGCCAGCAGTCCGCACCAAAAAGGGTAGTGGTACAGTGGGTCCCATCTCACTGCAACATCCAAGGCAACGAGGAGGCAGACAGACTGGCAAAAGAAAAGTGCAAGACTACCACAAACAGATTCTAGTATGACATACGAAGAGTCAAAAAGGCTTATTAGAGCTAGATACATGACCAAATGGGAAACCGAACATACTGGCTACGCAAAAAACAATACCTATTACCAGTTGAACAGAAGAGAGCAGGTCGTGGTCTTCAGACTTCGCACTGGCCATAATAAACTGAGATACCACCTATTCAACAAATTGAAGATAGGTGGCACTGACGAATGCCCGTGTGGTACCGGGAAAATGACCGCTGAGCATTTGCTGCAAAAGAGCCCGACATACGAGGATCAGAGAGAGAAGATGTGGCCATCATCAGTGGCAACACTAGACAAGCTCTATGGCAGTGTCGACAGCCTCAGGATGACGGCTGATGTTTTTGCAAAGATAAAGGTTGATGTCTGACTGCGAACGATGAAGAAGAAGAAGATTTACCTGGGAATTGGTATGGACCAGTCCTTCTCTCTGTAGTCACACTGCAAGACGATTCACGTGTCCCATTTATTCTTCACCGCCCTGATGCCATGATGGTAGAGCTCCTCGATCTGGACCGGGAACCATGTCTCCAGTTCAGCAATCATCAAACCCATATGTTCCGTTGCAATTTGTCATTCAACAATATATTTTTTCGTCTGTTTTCTGTTAGCTCCACACATTCAACTTAACTTATCCTGACTTCTTCTTTCACTATTCATCAACAGGCATTCTTTGGCTTCAAAAACTTCCCTCTTTAACCGTGTGTTCTAAGCCGGTGCATGTCTGGTTATATTGTTCTTCATTCTGAGGTGTCTTCCTTGTTCATCTCTTTCCTTAAACTCCCGCCATTTTGTCTTTTGTCATTCTCCATCATAAGTCAGTGTTTGATAGTTCACGCGACCACTTGATCTCCTGTACTGAAGAGTCAACTTCTTTTAGACTAAAATTTTCTTTCACATAATGATGTCAGTCTAATCTATTATCTCTTTCACATAATGATGTCAGTCTAATCTATTATCTCTTTCACATAATGATGTTAGTCTAATCTATTATCTCTTTCACATAATGATGTCAGTCTAATCTATTATCTCTTTCACATAATGATGTCAGTCTAATCTATTATCTCTTTCACATAATGCTGTCTATCGAATTTATTGTCTCTTTCACAAATTGTTTTAATGTCTAACCTATTATCTCTTTCACATAATGTTGATTATTTTAATGATGTGAATCATTTAATGTGCAATATCCACGATGACGGCTTGTGTATGCCACTGTAGATTCTGATCAAAGTAAAGAAATGAGAACCCAGTTTTGAGCAAGATTGCCCTACATGTAGAAGGAGCTGAAGACACTTAAGACTAATACGTTCTCGCAAGAATCATCAAGAGAGCCTGATTGAACGAGCCCAGGGGGACAACTCTGAACTGCAGGCTAAGGTATGCTCTAAAACCTCAATTCATTCCCTTTAACTTTTCTCACGTTCTCCTTAAGAGACTGCACTAACTAGATGTCTCTTGTCAACTTTGATGATGTGATAACTGGGAAATGGGTGATTCGTGCAGACACGCAGGAGGATATATAGTAGTAACTAAACTATAACAAGTTTTTCACAATGCAGCCGCCTACAGGAACACGAGGGCACAGCTACAAATGAATTAAAGAAAGGTCCAGATTAGATACTAGGAAATATTTTGTTAGTCAGAGTGGTGAATGCTTGGAATGCATTGCCACATGAAATAGTGGAGGCAGGGTGAATTAATGCATTCAAGAATAGATTGCATGAGCATAGGTATTTTTAGATCAAGTGAATGTAAAAGAAATTGGTTGTATACAGACTCTGCTTAGTCTTCTAAACCAGTATAAAGATGTTAATATCTCTCTTGTTGTCAACATTAATGATATGATGATTTAGATGGTGGAGACAAGCAGGAGGTTAATCTTACTAGATGTCTCTTCTCAGCTTATATGATATGATGATTGGGTCATGTGTGGTTGGTTGAGACAAGTAGAGGAGGTTAGTACTAACTAGATGTCTCTTGTCAGCTTATATGATATGATGATTGGGTCATGTGTGATTGGTGGAGACAAGTAGAGGAGGCTAGTACTAACTAGATGTCTCTTGTTGTCAACATTAATGATATGATGATTAAGTTGGTGGAGACAAGTAGAGGAGGTTAATACTAACTAAATGTCTCTTGTTAGCTTTGATGATCTAATGATTGTGTCATGTGTGATTTATGAAGAAAATCATGGATGTCACATGTTTCAGCATGGACAGGAGAACACAGAGGGATAGACAGACATATGGTCACTATGAAACATATAATTTTATCAAGACAAAAACAATACGTAGAAACAGGGCTATAATTTTCAACAACATCTGATTGATATTTATAAATTTAGACCACAACCTTCCTCAGCCCTTTAAAGATGTACTGTCATTACATATCTTCCCTTCCCAACAACAATACTCTAGAATGCACAGCTGATTGATTTGTTGAAGGTGGGGGTGCCATATTTTACTGCTCGAGCCATGGAGTTGACTGTCAGTGAGATCTTTTGATAAGTTTGCTGCCTGGAGCTGTTGAATTGACTGTCAGTTAATTTTCTTGACAAGTTTGCTTCCAGTCCACCATTGACGCTTGGTTTATTTGTCATGTATGGAGCATGTTGCTGAGTGATTAGATTACTAGTCTCTTAGTCTGGAGAGACCTTATTTAAAATCACAAAATGGTGTAATTCAGAGATGACTGTTTAAATCCTGTTTAAATCATTAATGGAAAGTGTGGTCTTCCTATATTTAATGAACACGCCAGAAATTGCTAGAAAACTGGATGGCTAACCTCTTTTCTATCAACAAGGAAGACCTCCAGAGTTGGCTAACCTCTTTTCTATCAATAAGGAAGACCTCCAGAGTTGGCTAACCTCTTTTTTATCAACAAGGAAGACCTCCAGAGTTGGCTAACCTCTTTTCTATCAACAAGGAAGACCTCCAGAGTTGGTTAACCTCTTTTCTATCAACAAGGAAGACCTCCAGAGTTGGCTAACCTCTTTTCTATCAACAAGGAAGACCTCCAGAGTTGGCTGACCGTTTTTCTATCAACAAGGAAAACCTCCAGAGTTAGCTAACCTCTTTTCTATCAACAAGGAAGACCTCCAGAGTTGGTTAACCTCTTTTCTATCAACAAGGAAGACCTCCAGAGTTGGTTAACCTCTTTTCTATCAACAAGGAAGACCTCCAGAGTTGGTTAACCTCTTTTCTATCAACAAGGAAGACCTCCAGACTCAGCACCTAGAATGTGAGAACAATGTGGAAGCTGGAACAAAAACAGCTCAAATTGCAAAAGAGAGGGAAAAATATAACATTAGCATCCTTGGGCACAGTGAAATAAAATAAGATAGGTAAAGTACATCTAACATCAGAGGAGGCAATCATGTATACAAATCACTAAGAAGACCATGCACAACACAGCAAAAGGACAGCAAGCACCCAGGGTGCTCTTATTGATTAGCATTTGAGTCAAGACTGATTATCACATCCTTTAGGACCACAAATAAAATGGCAAAATTAACCGTCATACAATGTTACTTTCCAACTAAGCGAAAGTAACGATCAATTAAACGTTTCTAGAACAAACAATAATCTATTGAATAAGACAAGTTCAAGAGATGTAACGATGGTGATGGGAAACTAATGTCAAAATAGGAGAGGACAATGATGGCTACAAAGAGATTATGGGCAAAATTGGTCTTGGGGTAAGGAATGAAAATAGTGAGTTAATTACAGTTTTTCTTGTAGGAAAACAACTGGTCCTGTTCTTAAACAAGTAGATTCATAACGGGATATGGATATCACACAAAACTAGATTGAAAACATCTGTATAAATAGAAAATGTAAGCAAATTTTTGTAGGATGTTAGATCTGCAGGGGAGCAAATATAATTTTAGAACACAATCTAGTGATTGACAAAACTAAGTTTAAACAGACAAAACAACTCAAGTCAGCAAACCTCACAATCATATGAGATATCTCAAATGAGGTAAGAAGGCAAAAAAAGGTGAGCTTCGCATTCAGCAATACATTTCAAGCATTAAAACAACTAGACATAGAGGCTGGCATTCATGAACAATGGGAAAAAAAGTATGGAAAGCAATGTGCAAGGAAATTTTGGGTAAACAGGAGTGACACCACAAAAGAATGGATATTGTTCAAAATGTTAACAAAGTTTGAAGAGAGATGATCAAAAACAAGTGGCATCAGTCAGCATGAAAACTAGAGCCACCAAAGTTAAATCAAACTACACAGAGATAAACAAAGAAGTGTAAAAGAACATTAAGATTGACAACAGAAGTTACATGGAGAGTCTGGCTGCAGCTATAGGAAACTGGAACAGTCTGAATGATTCTTCAAGAAAACTGTCAGGAAAATACCAACAACAAAGCAGATCAATAAAAGATCAAATAGAAAGAAGGATAACAAATCTTGAGGAACAGAAAAAAGGATTGTGGAATACTTTGTAGACTACCACCAATCAACTCACCTGACATTTTACCTGCTGAAAAAGACCTCAATATTAAATGTGATAAGACAAGAAAATAAAAGATGAAAAGCAATTAGTCTTCTAAAGAATGGAATAATAGCAGAGCATGATGAGCTAGGTGAATCTATTAAAGTAGACATTGAAGCATCCCCAAATCTACTTTACAATATTATTGAAAATATATGAGATATAGAAAATATTCCAAAATAGTGGAGAGAAACCTATCTGGTTAAGCTATGGAAAAAATGATTTATAAGAGTGCAAGGGTAACAGGGATTTAATCCTTTTGTCATTATCTGGTAAAGTCTTATAACTTAACTTAACTTAATGTCTTTATACTGGTTTAGAAGACTCTGCAGAGTCTGTATACAACCAGTTCCATTTACATCACCTTGTTCTAGAAGCTGTACGCATCCAATTTATTCTTAAATGCATTAACCGTCCCAGCCTCCACCACCTCACTTGGCAATGCATTCCAAGCATTCACAACTCTCTGGCTAAAGAAATACTTCCTAATATCTAATCTGGACCTCTCCTTAGTTAACTTGTAGCTATGCCCTCTTGTTCTTGTTGGTGGTTGTATTTTTAAAAACTTGTTAAAGTCTAACTTATCCATTCCTCTGATCATCTTATACACCTGCATTAAGTCACCACAAATTCTTCTCTCTTCCAGACACTGTAAGCCGGTTTTTAAAAATCTTTCCTCATTACTGTAATTCTGGAATCCCACTATCAGCTTTGTCGCTCTTTTTTTGTATTCTCTCCAACATGTCTATATCCCCTCTCAGATAAGGACTCCACACCTGTACACAGTACTCCAATCTAGGTCTAACTAATGCTTTATACAGTTTGACTATCACTTCCTTGCTCCTATGTTTAATATTTCTTTTTATCATCCCTAACATTGCATTTGCCTTTTTTACTGCTATCTGAACTTGCTCCCTCATCTTACATGTATGATCTGTTATAACCCCTAGGTCCCTTTCCTTATCTATCTTTCTAATATTGTTCTCTCCCATTCTGTAATTATGTTCCATATTGGATCTACTCACGTGCATGACTGTACATTTATCTACATTAAACTCCATTTGCCAGATTACAGACCATTCTCAAATTTTATCTAAATCCGACCTCAATATATCCACTTCTGCTTTAGATGAGACACTACTGCATAGTTTTGTGTCATCATCAAATTTTGCAATAATGGATCGTATACCTATGTCCAAATCATTTATATATATCAAGAATAAAATTGGTCCCAAAACCGAGCTCTGTGGCACTCCACTTTTCACTTCACACCACTCAGAGTACTCCTTATTTATACCCACCCTTTGCCTTCTTCCCGTTAACCAATTTTCAATCTATTTGGCAACTTCCCCACCTATTCCATGTGATTTTAACTTTCGAAATAATCTTTGATGAGGTACTCTATCAAAGGCCTTTGCAAAGTCTAGATAAATAACATCCACTGGCTCCCCTTTATCTAACCTTTTGGTAACCTCCTCCATGAATTATAATAGATTTGTTAAGCATGATCTCCCTCTGGTAAACCCATGCTGACTATTTTTGATTAGATTAAATTTGTCTAAATGCATTACAATGTTTTCTTTGATTATTGACTCTAACAATTTACAGACTATGCTCGTTAAGCTCACAGGTCTATAGTTTGCTGGATCTGCTTTTTTGCCCTTTTTGAATAAGGAGATCACTCCAGCATCTTTTCAATCCTGTGGAACAATCCCTTCTGCAAGTGATTGAGAACATAATAGACCAATGGTTTTGCTATTTGGTCTTTAATTTCAAACAGCAATTTTGGATGACCTGGACATTTATCCACTTTCACCCCCTCCAATTTTTGTAAAACCATTTCCTCTATAATACAGATTGATCCTAATCCTGCTGTATCCATGTCTCTTTGAAAAATATCTACAGGCTCTGGGATCTTGGAGCAGTCCTCTTTTGTGTACACTGTGCCAAAGTAGTGATTGAGTAGATTTGCTGCCTCCCTATTCTCACTTATTTTTTTCCCTGTGCTGTCTATGAGAGGGCCTACTTTGTCCTTCGATCTCTGTTTATTTCTAACATAAGAGAAGAAGCTTTTACTATCAGTCTTGATCCTCTGAGCAAGTTTCTTTTCAAAGTATATTTTTGCTGTTTTATTCACTTTTTGAGATATGTAATGCTTGTCCAAATATTTTAAATATGTTTCTTTTGATTTACCTGTCTCTATATATTTTTTCCATGCTTTATTTTTAGCTCTTCTACACTTAACTACAATTCTAGTTATCCACTGTTTACGCTTGGGGTTTACCTCCCTATATGGACCACATTCTTCTTTTAGCATTTCGAGAACTGTTTTAAAACGCTCCCACTCCTGTTCAACAGAGTTATACTTGAAAGACTCAAAATTGATGTAGATAAAAAGTTAAGAGATGAACATGAAGGTTTCAGACAAGCAGATCATGTGCAGACCAGATAATTACATTGAAAATAATTATGGATCAGCCATTAGTATAGAATTCAAGTTTGTACATCAGCTTTGCTGACTATAAAAAGCCTTTGACAGTTTGGAAAGGGATACGCTCTGTAAACTACCTAGGCACTACAGGATCCGATGAAAGCTTATCAGAATAATGAAGCAGATGAATCACTAGGACCTGCAGTGTAGAGTCTTGCATGAGGAACAACTCACAGAATCAATGAACATTAAATCTGCTGTTTGTCAGGGCTGTCTTCTATAATCTTTTCTGTTTCTGATGACATTTGATTTAAAAAATAAAAGAAACTACAGACAATAAGAAAAAAGATCCTCAGAAGACCCCAAACAGAGAAAAAGACAAATGTAGACATTCAGCATTAGTTGAGCTTAGAGGAGAACTAGTTTATGGTCAGAAAATGTACATACTTTGGTCAATAAAGAGACACAGCAGTCTTTAGAGAACAGTGATGGAAGGTATGGTGCCAGGCAAAAGAGACAGGGCTAAGCCAAGAAGACGATGGTAGCAAGATATCTAGGAATGTCTAGGTATGACTGTGGCGGAGGATAGAGTTTTGGCAAAGGAAAGAGTTTCTTTCAGACAGACTGTGATGGGGGCAACGTTATATAAAGGACATACTACATGATAATGATAAGAATGAAATCTTTATTTATTTACTCCACTCCTCTTCTACCCTGGGGTATAGAGTTTACAAGAATGAATGTCGGACAGATGTAACAGCAGACGATAATGTATGTATTGATGGAACATAAAAAGTTGCATTGGATTTTAATTATTCTGTGCGACTACTACTGAATTAATTAGGTACATCATATTTAGACAACATATTTCTACATTTCAACATCAGTGATAATTGTGCAATAATGTCAAACACTTAAAAAAATTCAATTCTGAATTGATAGAAAAAAATCAGTTTGTGTTCTGATGCTAAAGTTTCGTGAACACTGCCTCTTCCAGATATTCTGAATAATGGATAAGCAGAATATTTCCACCATAAAATGGAACACGATTCCCAGCTGAGCTGATGGACAACTACCAAAAGTGTTTAAAAAAACACATCCAAACAGAACAAGACAGAAAACATATTACATTAGAATATATTGGAAGGACATACCAAGCAACAGAGTAGATCTGCACATACAAATGTCAATCAGCAATGAGATATGTGAAAAATGGAGGAGGCGGCGTACACAATTAAATAATGGACAGGAAATCCATATCTCATTGGATACTAGACAATTCTCAAACATCGTGAGAGCTGAAGCACTAAGAACAGCTGCAAATAGCCATCATGAAAGACAAGAACCATACCAGAGACAAGATAGTTTTCCTTACATATTCCCTACCAGTCATAATGGTCCTTAAAAATAATGAAAACAGTGAATTGGACAACCTGTCTGGGGCACTCATGAATGCCAGTTACAATTTCAATAGATTGAAAATTCATTGGATTCCTGCACACTGTAAGATAAACAGAAATGAGAAGGCAGATAAACTAACCAAAGAGGGAGGAGATAAACTGCAAATTGAAGACAGAGCTATGCATTAAAAAATAAATCCAATAATTAAAAACTAACTTCAAAGGCAAATAGCACATATAATATCCAGCATCTCATATAGAAGGTCAGTAATGAAGTGTTAGATACTTCAGTATACTAAGCCTCAGCTTATGAGGTGGGGTGGCCAGTTCCCTTCCTTGCTGCCTTTTCCTTCCCTATCGAAGCATAAAGTATATTATTTATTATGACCAGGTAGGGTCGCTGTAGTTAAGAGGTTAAGGCACTCGTCTCTCTCACAGTGATGAACGGAAACGGTGGGTGATCGAATCCTGCAAGTTTCAAGCGACCCCTGATCTCACGGGAGGTAAGACCAGAGGGCCTGCATCCAGATATACCTCGAGTTGTCTCGACAAATAGTCTTGCCACTGATCCAAAGTAACTCTCTGGAAAGAGTGAGTTTGAATACCAGCACAGCTTCTTCCTCCCTATAATCTAAGTACATCATCTGGAAAGAGTGAGTTTGATGACCAGCACAGCTTCTCCCTCCCTATAATCTAAGTTCATCATCTGGAAAGAGTGAGTTTGAATACCAGCACAGCTTCTTCCTCCCTATAATCTAAGTTCATCATCTGGAAAGAGTGAGTTTGATGACCAGCACAGCTTCTCCCTCCCTATAATCTAAGTTCATCATCTGGAAAGAGTGAGTTTGATGACCAGCACAGCTTCTTCCTCCCTATAATCTAAGTTCATCATCTGGAAAGAGTGAGTTTGATGACCAGCACAGCTTCTCCCTCCCTATAATCTAAGTTCATCATCTGGAAAGAGTGAGTTTGATGACCAGCACAGCTTCTCCCTCCCTATAATCTAAGTTCATCATCTGGAAAGAGTGAGTTTGATGACCAGCACAGCTTCTTCCTCCCTATAATCTAAGTACATCATCTGGAAAGAGTGAGTTTGATGACCAGCACAGCTTCTTCCTCCCTATAATCTAAGTTCATCATCTGGAAAGAGTGAGTTTGATGACCAGCACAGCTTCTTCCTCCCTATAATCTAAGTACATCATCTGGAAAGAGTGAGTTTGATGACCAGCACAGCTTCTTCCTCCCTATAATCTAAGTTCATCATCTGGAAAGAGTGAGTTTGATGACCAGCACAGCTTCTTCCTCCCTATAATCTAAGTTCATCATCTGGAAAGAGTGAGTTTGATGACCAGCACAGCTTCTTCCTCCCTATAATCTAAGTACATCATCTGGAAAGAGTGAGTTTGATGACCAGCACAGCTTCTTCCTCCCTATAATCTAAGTTCATCATCTGGAAAGAGTGAGTTTGATGACCAGCACAGCTTCTTCCTCCCTATAATCTAAGTTCATCATCTGGAAAGAGTGAGTTTGATGACCAGCACAGCTTCTTCCTCCCTATAATCTAAGTTCATCATCTGGAAAGAGTGAGTTTGATGACCAGCACAGCTTCTTCCTCCCTATAATCTAAGTACATCACATTATTAAGACAACCCGTCGGATGTTGTAGTCATCATTGCTTGCGATGGGCAACAATTTATTATGACCAGGTCTTTATAATGCTTATTCTGATGTGATGATGGAAGATTTTCTGACTACAAAAATGCGGTATGACTTCATCCAAGCTGACTCAGCAAAATAATATACACCAACAGTTATGTGGCAAGTAGGCAACATATAAGTAAGTTGTTAATTCAAGTTTTGATAAAGCAAAGTAATTTGTCACTCTACACAAATGACAGCCAATATTGACACGACAAAACTCGTTAGAGAGAGAGAGGAGCAGTTGATAGTTACAGACTCATCAGTTTGCTTAGCTGCATAGGTAAACTGATGGAAAGACTGGTAAATACCAGACACCTGGAGACAAAAAAGCTGGATCATAATACAGCAAGCTATCTTCAGACAACACATATCAATGGATGACCAACTAACACATATGTGACACAAGTGGTAGAAGAACATTTTCGTGCAAAATAAACCCACACTGGCAGTCGTTGGGTAGATTTGGAGAAAGCCTTTGATAAGGTAGAGAGTTGGAATAAAGAAAAACCTACTAAAACATGGAGTCTATGGGTGTACATATAAATTGATACGTCACTTCATAACAAATAGACATGGCAGAGTTAAGCTACAGGGCCACATAAGCCATAGCATGAAATTTGAACAAGAAGTGCCCTAGGGCAGTGTGCTGCCACCTACATCATTCTTGATCTTCATTAACAACATATTGTCTAAAATACCAAAGAGGGACCACATCTCGCTATAAGCTGAATATCTACAAAGATTAGTTCAGTGGGGTCAGAAATGGCTCATGAACATCGAGCAGAAAACAATATTCATACTTTGCCTTTTCAAATAAGGCAAACAGAATCACACGGAAACAAATGTTCCTATTTGCTTTTAAATTACAATAAAATAAAATAAATGTGTACTGTTTGTAAATGTATCTTACTTTATAATTTATTTGATTTTATTCCATTTAACTAAATTGATACAATCACAATAATCATTGTTATTAGAAATAACGAAGCATCGGTTGCTAAAACCCTGTTTCTCACATTTTGTACAGTTCAAACGACGGGCAGATATTCTGTACAGGACAGCTAGTATTTTGTAATAGCATAAAGTGTTTAGGATAAAACATGTACTAAATAGTGTATGGCATGTACATTGGAAGATATGAGAAATACATGTACAAGTTATGGTGTATGGTATGTAAGCTAAAGGAAATGGGAAAACATGTACAAGTTACAGTGTATTATATCTGTTTTTGCGAGAATCACATCCATGGTTTTTCCAATGTATGGACCTGTTTTAGCTAGGACACATCCGTAATCTTCTGTTCTGTATGGATCTGTGTTTGCTAGGACCACATCCATGTCTTCTAATGTATGAACCTGTTTTTGCTAGGACCACATAAATGTCTTCTACTGTATGGTCCTGTAATTTTCTGGGACCACATGCATGTCTTCTAATGTTTGGACCTGTATTTGCTAGGACCACATCTATGTCTTCTAATGTATGGTCCTGTATTTGCTACTACTCGACAGAAAGACAATGAACCATTTAGACTATAAAGGAGGAAGCCATTAGTGATAACAATAGTAAGAGATTTTTTTGGCTTGAATTGATGTAGTTTGTTTATCCAGCCAGCTGGAGCCAGATTTGTTAGGCTGAAAGGCACATATATCACAGCCTCTTTTTAAACTGCTGCACAACATTACAGCTTTCTTTTCAGGGTGAACGCTGAAGAAGAAGAAGTTTATCTAGCAGAAAAGATTAATTATAAAGTAGTATTACAAGGAAGCTGTATTTATACATAACTTCAAACAGCTTTTGACAGGATATTCAACACTTGTATTATACATGTTGGTTGTTCAGGATATGTCCTGCCATATACATCTTGCATGTTATTGATCTATATCCATATTAATCTTGAATATTTTTTATCATCATCCTTGTCAACTTCCATGTTTTTTTTCTCTCAGATGCTTGAGGTTAATGTTACAGCTTGACTCCTTGCTGCAAATCTGCATCAAAGCATTGACGTGTTCTTGCTTTTGTAACGTAATTTATGTGATAATGTTACCAGCCACATGTACAACTCCACCTTTTATATAATGTTACCAGCCACACGTACAACTCCACCTTTTATATGATAACAGACACACAGACAATCTCACCTTTTATATAATGTTACCAGCCACACATACAATTCCACCTTTTATATAATGTTACCAGCCACACGTACAACTCCACCTTTTATGTAATGATACCAGCCACATGTACAACTCCACCTTTTATATGATAACAGACACACAGACAATCTCACCTTTTATATAATGTTACCAGCAACACGTACAACGCCACCTTTTATAAAATGTTACCAGCAACACGTACAACTCCATCTTTTATATAATGATGTTACCAGCCACACGTACAACTCCATCTTTTATATAATGATGTTACCAGCCACACGTACAACTCTCTTTTATATAATGTTACCAGCCACACGTACAACTCCATCTTTTATATAATGCTACCATCCACACATACAACTCCATCTTTTATACAATGTTACCAGCAACACGTACAACTCCATCTTTTATATAATGTTACCATCCACACATACAACTCCATCTTTTATACAATGTTACCAGCAACACGTACAACTCCATCTTTTATATAATGATTTTACCAGCCACACGTACAACTCTCTTTTATATAATGTTACTAGCCACATGTACAACTCCACCTTTTATATAATGTTACCAGCCACACGTACAACTCTCTTTTACATAATGTTACTAGCCACATGTACAACTCCACCTTTTATATAATGTTACCAGCCACACGTACAGCTCCACCTTTTATATGATAACAGACACACATTACAACCCCACCTTTTACATAATAATGTTACCAGACAGACGTACAATCCCACCTTTTATATGATAAGGTTTCCAGACACACGTACAACCGCACTTAATCACTTGTTATGACATACATAGTAAGATGTAGTGAATGTGTCCTTCTCTCCCCAAAACGAAATATAAAGCTCAGAGAAGAAGATGTATGATGTCATAATTTATGGTCCATTTCAAAGTTGGGGATTTCCATTCTGTTTTATCTGTATCTCATTGTTTAAAAATTGTTATACATATTAACAGTGCAATTTTAAATTCAGTTTATTAAAACATTTGGCTTGTCATTAAAATGTGTTTTAACAACACTTATATTTGTTGCAAACATTTTAAACTGCTAATGTCTTACTTCACTTAGAGCGAATTATTGATTTAAAATATTTGATAATGATACTTTGTTGAATTAAAGTATTATATTACTTATGAGAGGAATAAATATTATTTTGTAATTATTTTGTTGATTTTTTTCAGACAAAACCAAGAAGAAGAGCTTAGTCAACCATACTACATCAGGTGCTGTGGTACAGAGAAAAGAACAGAGGTCATCTGTTGCCAGTTGGGTCTGATTGGGCACAAGTAAAGTAACTGTGGATGAAAATGAGTGAAGCGATTCGACCTGTACAGAGACAACTCATTCTTATGATGAACCTGTTTTGAATGGCAATGTTGCTTTTGGGGATAAAAAGGTTGTCTAAGAATAGCAAGGATGTTGCTGGAGAGAAGAGTGTTGAAAGGTGATCCATCACTATCCAGGAGAGGGAAGTGTGGAAAAGAATATATGGGAACAAAAGTTCCCATCAAAATAACAAATCTCCTTTGTTGAACATTTTTCAAAACACATCAGCAGCTTAGATAGCAACAATATAAATTCATTCATTCAAAGCAAAAGGCAAAGCTTCTCTCAACAACCACAGCTCAGAGTGTTCAAGAGACAGATCTCATTACAGGCAATACAATCAGATGCAAAAGACCAGTAGTTTAAGACAGCCATCTGATAACTCTACAAACAGACAAAAACTTGAGAAACAACCAAATAACCAAGGTAACACATGTGATAACAAAAACTGAAATAGGATACAGCACTAAAAAACCTATCCATCACAAAAGCTAATGACATGCCACTAAAGAATGTTTCACAAAAAGATATAATCTTAAATGATTAAGAATGAAGAAGAAGATGATTATTTCAATTACATGAGGTGTTCCCTAGGTAACATAAACTTACTTTTTTCTCTCAATACCTTGCTAGAGAAGCGACAGTACCCTGTTGAGACCTACTCCTCAAATAGGCAGTGTGTGCCTCGTGAAGGTTCATCAAAGAAGATGGAAAAATCCGTTGTGAAACCAGTCTTCTTTCCACAGGTAACTTGCCAACAAAAAACAATCACCCATTTCAGAGGTATGATTTGTTGTGAGTCACAGGTTTTACTTAGTACAATAATTTCATAATTCAGAGATTTAAGTTTTCCATTAGTTGGTGCTTTCTGGGTAGTTCACATCTGTTCTTTATACTGTAGAAGATGTCGCTAAATTGTTTCTGGAATTTTAAAACAATTCCTAGATCACAAGTGGGAGATCATTTCTAGAGCTTTTCTCTACCTGAATGATATATGTGTGTTATTTGTAGAGTATTCCTTTATTCCTGGATAATGTGTTTTATTTCTAGAGTATTTTTCATACCAAGATTCTGCATTCAGCAGACTCTTGGCCTGTATGAATGGGATGTGTGTGTAATGTCATGTGATGGAAAGTCTTTTACCCTAGAGGGGTAGTCATTGATCTGGTAAGGCATTCATTGATCTGAAGAGGTAATCATTAATCAGAAGAGATAATAATTGATCTAGTGAGCCAATCATTGATCAGTAGAGGTAATAATTTATCTGGTAAGGTAATCATTGATCTGATGAGATAATAATTATACTGGTGAATGTGTATTCATCTTGGTGAAATGGCAGGTATCTGAAAGTGAGCTAGAGGTGATTGTCTGATATATATTGTCAGGTTATGTTAATGTTGATGAGAGGCAGTTATGTTGGTTATTGTGCACTCAGTAATGATGTTGTTTTGATGTAAATGAGAGGCAGTTAAGTTAGTTGTGGTGCACTCAGTAATGATGTTGTGTTATTTGTTGATGTGAGGTAGTTAAGTTGGCTGTTGTGCAGTCAATAATGATGTGTTATTGTTGATGTGGTTGAGTTGGTTGTGGTGTGCTCAACGATTCTTCTTCTTCTTCTTTGTACGCAGTCAGACAGTAACCATTATTTTTCGAAAAAAGCGGCGGTCATCCTGAGGCTGTTGACACTGCCATAGAGCTTGTCTTGCAGTTCCACTGATGATGGCCACATCTGCTCTCTCTGATCCTCGTATGTCGGGCAGTTCTGCAGCAGATGTTCAGCGGTCATTTTACCGGTACCGCACGGGCATTCGTTGGTACCACCTATCTTCAATTTGTTGAATAGGTGGTACCTCAGTCTATTGTAGCCAGTGCGAAGTCTGAAGACAACGACCTGCTCTCTTCGGTTCAACTGGTAATAGGCATCGTTTTTGGTGTAACCAGTATGTTCGGTTTCCCATTTGGTCATGTATCTGGCTTTGATAAGCCGTTTTGACTCTTCGTACATCGTACTAGTATCTGTTTGTGGTAGTCTTGCACCTTCTTTTGCCCAACAGATTCAAACTATGACATCATGGACTGAAGGATGAAATTTTGTGCTTATACAAAAAGGGCTCATCTGATTCTTCATTTTACTATCTGGGGAATTTTCACATTATCTTGTGTATGTCTTTATGGGGGATGATAGTGTCTGCTATAATGACCTATGATCTGTTGTAGAACTCCCAACACTCCATCAGCATTCTAGTTTATATCCCCTGAGGCGTAGACGCTAAGATACTTTTACATCCCTTCATTTTTGATTTCTACTTTTACATTGAAGTCACCACTCACTACTACAATATCATGTTTTGGGGTATTACTGACAGCACACTTAAGCAGATCATAAAAGTGATCCTTATACTTGCCTTGGTCCTCATTGGTTGATGCACAGTTTGGTAACACAATGAGTTTGAAAAATCCAGTTTGATATCAAGCAGTTTTTCATCTAATGGTTGCTAACTGATAAGTGATTTTTATGCTCTGCATGGCTTGAGAGATAGTCAAGTCTTGCCCGCGATGGTCATCTGGTATTCAGAGTCAGATAATACGTTTCTGCTCATTTTGGAGTTGATCTCTGTTTGTATCTGTTCACCTACACTCACTTGCACCACTTGAATTTTGAGTTTTGATTTGTTAACAGAATAAAGCTTATTTTTACGATAGCAACTTGCTTGACCACTGCCTAATCCTTGACTTTGTGTGATTTTGTGGTCTGCAGACTGTTCTGATCTATATTTCTTCATTGTCCCAAAATATCCATACTGACAAAAGCATTGGATTAGCATTATGCATTTGCTTTGAAACTTCTTTAAAAAACATTTTATGCCTCCCTGTCCAAATATCACCACAAAAACATGTCTACCAAATTGGCTAGGGAAAATAACTATGGATACTAGTTAACTTAGCTTTCAGAATTTGTTATATTTTTATTTGTCTAGTTCATCATGAAAGTCTTTATGATGAAATATCAGCATATTACAATTATAGCTTTTTTCAGAACACTTCCTTTTCTGCATTTATATCAAGGAAAAAGCTTTAGGTTTCAAATGATTTGACTTTGTAGGAAGTGAAATACTCCTGGTCTGAGTTGAACCTGCAGAATGGTAGAGTGAGAATACAAGTGTTGTGAGCCATATTCAACAGGCAGATACCTTGAAGTCAATAGGGGATAATATGTGGACTAGAAACACATCCTGCGGTCCCTAATATTGTTTACACTCTGTGAATACAGCTAAAGATGCCATTTGTAATATTTTCACTTACCTGATAAACTTGACAGTGTTCCAAACTTTCTTACATAATTGCTTTAGCCTGATGTTTTATTTTTGATGCACAAACAGTATAATGTTTATAATATAACTAGTTTTCACATTGACCGATTGAGTTAATTTATTTTAACCATCATGTGCAATGTAGCATTGTCTTTGTTATTAAGCACTTGTATATTGGATGTGCAAGTAAAGTATGGAAGAGTTGTTCTGCAACACAAATTATAAAGATTATACTTACTACTAATTGTTGTTAACTCATTCATTCCTGGGTTTTTGGGTCATATAGCATTGTCTTTGTTATTAAGCACTTGTATATTGGATGTGCAAGTAAAGTATGGAAGAGTTGTTCTGCAACACAAATTATAAAGATTATACTTACTACTAATTGTTGTTAACTCATTCATTCCTGGGTTTTTGGGTCATATAGCATTGTCTTTGTTATTAAGCACTTGTATATTGGATGTGCAAGTAAAGTATGGAAGAGTTGTTCTGCAACACAAATTATAAAGATTATACTTACTACTAATTGTTGTTAACTCATTCATTCCTGGGTTTTTGGGTCATATAGCATTGTCTTTGTTATTAAGCACTTGTATATTGGATGTGCAAGTAAAGTATGGAAGAGTTGTTCTGCAACAGAAATTATAAAGATTATACTTACTACTAATTGTTGTTAACTCATTCATTCCTGGGTTTTTGGGTCATATAGCATTGTCTTTGTTATTAAGCACTTGTATATTGGATGTGCAAGTAAAGTATGGAAGAGTTGTTCTGCAACACAAATTATAAAGATTATACTTACTACTAATTGTTGTTAACTCATTCATTCCTGGGTTTTTGGGTCATATAGCATTGTCTTTGTTATTAAGCACTTGTATATTGGATGTGCAAGTAAAGTATGGAAGAGTTGTTCTGCAACACAAATTATAAAGATTATACTTACTACTAATTGTTGTTAACTCATTCATTCCTGGGTTTTTGGGTCATATAGCATTGTCTTTGTTATTAAGCACTTGTATATTGGATGTGCAAGTAAAGTATGGAAGAGTTGTTCTGCAACACAAATTATAAAGATTATACTTACTACTAATTGTTGTTAACTCATTCATTCCTGGGTTTTTGGGTCATATAGCATTGTCTTTGTTATTAAGCACTTGTATATTGGATGTGCAAGTAAAGTATGGAAGAGTTGTTCTGCAACACAAATTATAAAGATTATACTTACTACTAATTGTTGTTAACTCATTCATTCCTGGGTTTTTGGGTCATATAGCATTGTCTTTGTTATTAAGCACTTGTATATTGGATGTGCAAGTAAAGTATGGAAGAGTTTTTCTGCAACACAAATTATAAAGATTATACTTACTACTAATTGTTGTTAACTCATTCATTCCTGGGTTTTTGGGCCCCACAAAGACGTATGTTCTTGCAATGTAAAACTGATACTACGACATACAGGTACATTTATAAATCTGCCTAGTTCCGAATTGTTCTACTAAAAGATGCGAATATCGCAGTCAAGTTGTAAATTAGCGACCCAGATCATTAAGCTCTTCGGACTACATCCTGCTACTTACAAAGCTCTGTTCGGGGTTTAGTAGCGGGCATTTGAGAGCGAACGCAGAAGAAAACATTTATAAATTTAGGAAAACTTGGTATTGAGAAGGTGTTATATATAAGGTATGACAGTTGTTCAAGCCAATATGTCAGGCCTTTAGTATTGTAATAATATTAGCCAGCCGATATACAGGCTCTATGGAACGAATCAGTTAAACTTTTAAAAATGGTGGGAGATGGCATCATGTTAGTGTTTTTAATTAAAACATTTAAGTTCTTCTCATTGATGTTATTCTTGTTCTTTTCCTGCAGAGTCAAGGTCAGATTCATGTACTCATTTTGAAAAAATGGCAATTCCTAGATATTTTTTCTGGGAATGTGTTTTTTTTTTTTAAGCAGTAGCTAGATAATAATTTGTGTTAGCATTACTAAGGTAAAGGGATGGGAGTATGTTTGTTTGCCTTTCTTTTTGTTGTTTTTTTTCTTTGAGGGGAGTTCTAACCTGTATAAACACATGAAACAGTGAAGGATATGACTTATCCTTGACCACAGAGCATACTGGAAAATGGGGTGTCATTGCTTAAGAAATGGCAGTCATGCTTTAATATAGTTAATTGTTATATATAGTTATGTGCTCATCGCAAGCAATCATGGCAACATTATCAGACGGTTTTGTCTCGATCATGTAACTTGTTCTGTATTTGGATTACAGTGAGGAAGAAGCTGCGCTGGTCATCGACCTCACTCTCTGGGCCTGAGCTACCTTGAACTAGTGGCAAGTCATGAGTCAAGACGACTAGAAGTAGCTCAGAATGCGGGCACCTCCCTTGAGACCAAGAGTTGCTTGAAACTTGTGGGATTCAATCGCCCACAGTTTATGTTCATCACTTTAAAAAGCTGGTGTGGCTGGGAAATATACATATGGACCAATAATGGACTAACACATTGTCTTGAAGAGATTGGGCACCGCCTTGTTAGCAACACGTCCTTGACACATCACTCACATGGTGAAGACGATGTCAAGAGGTAAGGCACTCACCTCTCAAATCTCTAATATAAACAGTTGATTGTCAACAGCTAATGTTCAACTGGGTGTTGTTTGGCTATTAGGAGGTCAATCAAGTCCAACAAAGTCATGAAACAAACATAAGTATTTATAGTTGATAATCGCAGGATAACAGACATGTTGTATATAAGCTCAAGTAAGTCCAGGGAAAACTATCATTGTATTGCACTTTGTGCGGTCATGGATTTACAAGAAAGTCAACGATATAAATCAACTTAAATCTTTCAGTGATCACCAGTGCCACTTGATTTTGATGAAAGAAAAGTAGAACAATAATATACGTTTAACAAAGTACTAAGAAAATTAGTAAGTACCTTGCATCTTTTACTGTGTGCAAGCATGCACACCCTTATCTATCAAATAAAGGTGTTTAAGAAGTGTGAAACATCATTGAAGCAAGACCTTGTACCAAATATATTGATGGGACGAAAATCAAGTTGTTTGGCCACCTAATACTTAACTTAATGTCTTTATACTGGGTTAGAAGACTGCAGAGTCTGTATACAACCAGTTTCATTTACATTTCTTTGCTCTAACCACTATGCGCTTTCAATCTGTTCTCAAATACATTAACTGCCCATGCCTCCACTACTTCCTGTGGCAATGCATTCCAAGCATTCACCACTTTCTGACTAAAATAATATTTTCTAATATCTAATTTGGACCTTTCTTTAGTTAAGTTGTAGGTGGTTGTATTTTTAAAAACATGTTAGGATCTAATTTATCCGTTTCTTTGGTAATCTTATAAACCTGTATTACGTTTCCTCGAAATCTTCTCTTTTCTAGACACTAGGCCAGTTTTTATGAAGTCTTTCCTCATAACTGTCATTCTGGAATCCCACTATCAGCTCTGACATATAACAAGAATTTGGAGAAGGACATAAAACTATACATAATAAAATCTAATTGTTTCTAAAACAGAAACAATATGTGAATAGAAAAGAAATATAAACCAATTGCAAGATTAGCTAAGGACTTATATTTTAACAAGTGAAAAACTTGTATATCAAATGATAAATAAATGAGCTTTAGAACAGTCTTGCAAAAGTAACATAACAGAAAAATCACGTTTCAACCAAAAGATCTTCATCAGGTACATATTCAGATCTTAACTCTTCACTATCCCATTTGACAATGAGAATACAACCCCTGTGTGCCTATAATCTTCTTCTTCTTCGTACGCTGTCAAACGTCAACCTGTATTTGTTTGAAGAAAGCAGCGGTCATCCTGTGGCTGTCGACACTGTCATAGAGCTTGCCACTGGTGATGGCCACATGTGCTTTCTCTGGTCCTCGTATGTCGGGCAGTTTTGCAGCAGATGTTCAGCGGTCATTTTGTCGGTACCACAAGTGCATTCGTCAGTGCCACCTATCATCAGTTTATTGAATAGGTGGTACCTCAGTCTGTTGTGGCCTGTGCGGAGTCTGAAGACCACAACCTGCTCTCTTCTGTTCAACTGGTAATAGGCATCGTCTTTTGTGTAGCCAGTATGTTCTGTTTCCCATTTGGCCATGTATCTGGCCCTAATAAGCCTTTTGGACTCTTTGTAGGTCACACTAGAATCTGGTTGTGGTAGTCTTGCCACCTTCTTTTGCCGTGCCTATAATGAATGGCAATCAAGTTTTCGCAACTGTGACAGACAAAGAAATCAGAAGGGTAAGAAATGTTACGGATATTCTAAATCATCATGGGATGACGACTACTTCAGTGATGTACCTGGCTCTGGACAGAAAAATGCAGTTCTTCAAAGCGCATCACGTCACAAGTGAATAAGACAAGTTATCGATTCTCCATTTTCTTACGATTGACGTTGCATTCTAATAATTGTATAAATGTTTTTTCCGTGAAAAAATAAATGTGAGTGATTAGGATCTTGTCATTCTTCTAATTTTCCGTTTTAATTTCTAGAAATAATAAGGCTGCAACATTTATCACATAACAATTATATTTTGTATTTCAAGCCTGATGTTATTAGTGAAGCTCGTGTTGTAATTGTCATTTTTATATTGCATGATATAAAGAATATTAAGTGATTTTTATCAAATGTATTTGTAATACAATAAAAATTGTTGAGAAGAAATCAGGGAAATACATTTGTTATGGGATTACTGTGAACTGGTATTATTATTTGTGCTCATTAACTATACCGATAATTTCAATGTACATTTTATATGCACGTTCGTTAATTATATGGGCACAATAGAGAACATATTTATGTTGGTACATCATCACTAAACCAAAACACTAAGTGAATTGCTAAACATGACCTTATTTTATTTCTTTATTTTCTTGTTAGTTTTTATATTTCTAGTTAGTAGTGTTTAACTTTCATAACTCTTGCTCATGGAAAATGCAATGTTAGGTATGATAGAAAGAAATGCAATGTTAGGTATGATAGAAAGGAATACAATGTTAGGTATGATAGAAAGAAATACAATGTTAGGTATGATAGAAAGAAATACAATGTTAGGTATGATAGAAAGAAATGCAATGTTAGGTATGATAGAAAGGAATACAATGTTAGGTATGATAGAAAGAAATACAATGTTAGGTATGATAGAAAGAAATGCAATGTTAGGTATGATAGAAAGAAATGCAATGTTAGGTATGATAGAAACAAATACAATGTTAGGTATGATAGAAAGAAATGCAATGTTAGGTATGATAGAAAGGAATACAATGTTAGGTATGATAGAAAGGAATACAATGTTAGGTATGATAGAAAGGAATACAATGTTATGTATGATAGAAAGGAATACAATGTTAGGTATGATAGAAAGGAATACAATGTTAGGTATGATAGAAAGGAATACAATGTTAGGTATGATAGAAAGAAATACAATGTTAGGTATGATAGAAAGAAATATTAAACATAGGAGCAAGGAAGTGAGAGTCAAACTGTATAAAGTGTTAGACCTAAATTGGAGTACTGTGTACAGGGTTGAGTCCTTATCGTAAAGGAGATATAAACATGTTGAAAAGAATACAAAGAACAATGACAAAACTGATAGTGGGATTCCAGATAAAACTGATAGTGGGATTCCAGACAAAACTGGTAGTGAGATTCCAGACAAAACTGATAGTAGGATTCCAGAATTAGTTTTAAGGAAAGACTCAGAAGAACCGGTCTACAGTATCTAGAAAAGAGAGGAATATTAAAGGTGTCAGGTTAATAAGATAATAAACAAAACAGATACATTCGACTACAAGTTTTTTTTTAAATAAAGCCACATATAAGAACAAGAAGGCGTAGCAACAAATTAATTAAAGAAAGGTCAGGATTTGATATTAGAAAATATTTTTTATTCAGAGATTGGTAAATGGTTAGAATGCATTGCCACATGAAATAAGGGAGACAGAGTCAATTAATGCATTAAAGAATAGATTGGATGCACATAGCTTTTAAATCAAGGAAATGTAAAAGAAACTGGTTGTATACAGACTTAGCAGACCCTTCTAAACCAGTTTAAAGATGTTAAGTTAAGTCTTCTTCCGGTTTTATCAAACTTTGAAAGACATTCTGGTGGGTTATAAATTTGTGATCACTCTTTTCACACTGAGGCCAGAACAAAATGACCTGTAGCAATGAAAATCAAGGATTGAGATGGGAACTTCATTTTACCACAGGATTAAGTTTTTGCTTCATTTGACAATAGAAAGAGTATTAGTTTAATACAATGAAGGAGGTGATTGTTTGATACAACAAGGAAGGAGGTGATTGTTTGATTCAACAAGGAAGGAGGTGATTGTTTGATACAACAAGGAAGGAGGTGATTGTTTGATACAACAAGGAGGGAGGTGATTTTTTTGATACAACAAGGAAGAAGGTGATTGTTTGATACAACAAGGACTGAGGTGATTGTTTCATTCAACATGGAAGGAGGTGATTGTTTGATACAACAAGGAAGGAGGTGATTGTTTGATACAACAAGGAAGGAGATGATTGTTTGATACAACATGGAGGAATGTGATTGTTTGATACAACAAGGAAGGAGATGATTGTTTGATACAACATGGAGGAATGTGATTGTTTGATACAACAAAGAAGGAGATGATTGTCTGATACAACAAGGAAGGAGGTGATTGTTTGATACAACAAGGAAGGAGGTGATTGTTTGATACAACAAGGAAGCAGGTGATTGTTTGATACAACAAGGAAGGAGGTGATTGTTTGATACAACAATAAAGGAGGTGATTGTTTGATTCAACAAGGAAGGAGGTGATTGTTTGATACAACAAGGATGGAGGTGATTGTTTGATACAACAAGGAAGGAGGTGATTGTTGGATACAACAAGGAAGGAGGTGATTGTTTGATACAACAAGGAAGGAGGTGATTGTTTTGATATAACAAGGAAGAAGGTGATTGTTTAATACAACAAGGACTGAGGTGATTGTTTCATACAACAGGGAAGGAGGTGATTGTTTGATACACCAAGGAAGGAGATGATTGTTTGATACAACATGGAGAAATGTGATTGTTTGATACAACAAGGAAGGAGGTGATTGTTTGATACAACAAGGAAGGAGGTGATTGTTTGATACAACAAGGACTGAGGTGATTGTTTGATACAACAAGGACTGAGGTGATTGTTTGATACAACAAGGAAGGAGGTGATTGTTTGATACAACAAGGAAGGAGGTGATTGTTTGATTTAACAAGGACTGAGGTGATTGTTTGATACAACAAGGAAGGAGGTGATTGTTTGATACAACAAGGAAGGAGGTGATTGTTTGATACAACAAGGAAGGAGGTGATTGTTTGATACAACAAGGACTGAGGTGATTGTTTGATACAACAAGCAAGGAGGTGATTGTTTGATACAACAAGGAAGGAGGTGATTGTTTGATACAACAAGGAAGGAGGTGATTGTTTGATACAACAAGGAAGGAGGTGATTGTTTGATACAACAAGGACTGATGTGATTGTTTGATACAACATTGAAGGAGGTGATTGTTTGATACAAGAAGGACTGAGGTGATTGTTTGATACAACAAGGAAGGAGGTGATTGTTTGATACAACATGGAGGGATGTGATTGTTTGATACAACAAAGAAGGAGATGATTGTCTGATACAACAAGGAAGGAGGTGATTGTTTGATACAACAAGGAAGGAGGTGATTGTTTGATACAACAATGAAGGAGGTGATTGTTTGATTCAACAAGGAAGGAGGTGATTGTTTGATACAACAAGGAAGGAGGTGATTGTTTGATACAACAAGGAAGGAGGTGATTGTTTGATACAACAAGAAAGGAGGTGATTGTTTGATACAACAAGGAAGAAGTGATTGTTTTGATACAACAAGGAAGAAGGTGATTGTTTAATACAACAAGGACTGAGGTGATTGTTTCATACAACAGGGAAGGAGGTGATTGTTTGATACAACAAGGAAGGAGATGATTGTTTGATACAACATGGAGAAATGTGATTGTTTGATACAACAAGGAAGGAGATGATTGTTTGATACAACAAGGAAGGAGGTGATTGTTTTATACAACAAGGAAGGAGATGATTGTTTGATACAACAAGGAAGGATGTGATTGTTTGATACAACAAGGACTGAGGTGATTGTTTGATACAACAAGGAAGGAGGTGATTGTTTGATACAACAAGGAAGGAGGTGATTGTTTGATACAACATGGAAGGAGGTGATTGCTTGATACAACATAGAGGGATGTGATTATTGATACAACAAGGACTGAGGTGATTGTCTGATACAACATGGAAGGAGGTGATTGTTTGATACAATATGTAGGGATATGATTGTTTGATACAACAAGGAAGGAGGTGATTGTTTGATACAACAAGGAAGGAGGTGATTGTTTGATACAACAATGAAGGAGGTGATTGTTTGATTCAACAAGGAAGGAGGTGATTGTTTGATACAACAAGGAAGGAGGTGATTGTTTAATACAACAAGGACTGAGGTGATTGTTTGATACAACAAGGAAGGAGGTGATTGTTTGATACAACAAGGAAGGAGGTGATTGATTTGATACAACAAGGAAGAAGGTGATTGTTTAATACAACAAGGACTGAGGTGATTGTTTCATACAACAGGGAAGGAGGTGATTGTTTGATACAACAAGGAAGGAGATGATTGTTTGATACAACATGGAGAAATGTGACTGTTTGATACAACAAGGAAGGAGATGATTGTTTGATACAACAAGGAAGGAGGTTATTTTTTGATACAACAAGGAAGGAGATGATTGTTTGATACAACAAGGAAGGATGTGATTGTTTGATACAACAAGGACTGAGGTGATTGTTTGATACAACAAGGAAGGAGGTGATTGTTTGATACAACAAGGAAGGAGGTGATTGTTTGATACAAAAAGGACTGAGGTGATTGTTTGATACAACATAGAGGGATGTGATTATTGATACAACAAGGACTGAGGTGATTGTCTGATACAACATGGAAGGAGGTGATTGTTTGATACAACATGTAGGGATGCGATTGTTTGATACAACAAGGAAGGAGGTGATTGTTTGATACAACAAGGAAGGAGGTGATTGTTTGATACAACATGGAGGGATGTGATTGTTTAATACAACAAGGAAGGAGGTGATTGTTTGATACAACATGGAGGGATGTGATTGTTTAATACAACAAGGACTGAGGTGATTGTTTGATACAACAAGGAAGGAGGTGATTGTTTGATACAACAAGGACTGAGGTGATTGTTTGATACAACATGAAAGGAGGTGATTGTTTGATACAACATGGAGGGATGTGATTGTTTGATACAACAAGGAAGGAGGTGATTGTTTGATACAACAAGGAAGGAGGTGATTGTTTGATACAACAAAGACTGAGGTGATTGTTTGATACAACAAAGGCTGAGGTGATTGTTTGATACAACAAGGAAGGTGGTGATTGTTTGATACAACAAGGAAGGAGGTGATTGTTTGATACAACAAGGACTGAGGTGATTGTCTGATACAACATGGAATGAGGTGATTGTTTGATACAACATGGAGGGATGTGATTGTTTGATACAACAAGGAAGGAGGTGATTGTTTGATACAACATGGAAGGAGGTGATTGCTTGATACAACATAGAGGGATGTGATTGTTGATACAACAAGGACTGAGGTGATTGTCTGATACAACATGGAAGAAGGTGATTGTTTGATACAACATGTAGGGATGTGATTGTTTGATACAACAAGGAAGGAGGTGATTGTTTGATACAACAAGGAAGGAGGTGATTGTTTGATACAACATGGAGGGATGTGATTGTTTAATACAACAAGGAAGGATGTGATTGTTTGATAGAACAAGGACTGAGGTGATTGTTTGATACAACATGGAAGGAGGTGATTGTTTGATACAACATGGAAGTAGGTGATTGTTTGATACAACATGGAGGGATGTGATTGTTTGATACAACAAGGACTGATGTGATTGTTTGATACAACAAGGAAGAAGGAGGTGATTGTTTGATACAACAAGGAAGGAGGGGATTGTTTTATACAACAAGGAAGGATGTGATTGTTTGATACAACAAGGACTGAGGTGATTGTTTGATACAACAAGGAAGGAGGGGATTGTTTTATACAACAAGGAAGGATGTGATTGTTTGATACAACAAGGACTGAGGTGATTGTTTGATACAACATGGAAGGAGGTGATTGTTTGATACAACATGGAAGTAGGTGATTGTTTGATACAACATGGAGGGATGTGATTGTTTGATACAACAAGGAAGAAGGAGGTGATTGTTTGATACAACAAGGAAGGAGGGGATTGTTTTATACAACAAGGAAGGATGTGATTGTTTGATACAACAAGGACTGAGGTGATTGTTTGATACAACAAGGAAGGAGGGGATTGTTTTATACAACAAGGAAGGAGGTGATTGTTTGATACAACAAGGACTGAGGTGATTGTTTGATACAACAAGGACTGAGGTGATTGTTTGATACAACAAGGAAGGAGGTGATTGTTTGATACAACAAGGAAGGAGGTGATTGTTTGATTTAACAAGGACTGAGGTGATTGTTTGATACAACAAGGAAGGAGGTGATTGTTTGATACAACAAGGAAGGAGGTGATTGTTTGATACAACAAGGAAGGAGGTGATTGTTTGATACAACAAGGACTGAGGTGATTGTTTGATACAACAAGCAAGGAGGTGATTGTTTGATACAACAAGGAAGGAGGTGATTGTTTGATTCAACAAGGAAGGAGGTGATTGTTTGATACAACAAGGAAGGAGGTGATTGTTTGATACAACAAGGACTGATGTGATTGTTTGATACAACATTGAAGGAGGTGATTGTTTGATACAAGAAGGACTGAGGTGATTGTTTGATACAACAAGGAAGGAGGTGATTGTTTGATACAACATGGAGGGATGTGATTGTTTGATTCAACAAGGAAGGAGATGATTGTTTGATACAACATGGAGGAATGTGATTGTTTGATACAACAAAGAAGGAGATGATTGTCTGATACAACAAGGAAGGAGGTGATTGTTTGATACAACAAGGAAGGAGGTGATTGTTTGATACAACAATGAAGGAGGTGATTGTTTGATTCAACAAGGAAGGAGGTGATTGTTTGATACAACAAGGAAGGAGGTGATTGTTTGATACAACAAGGAAGGAGGTGATTGTTTGATACAACAAGAAAGGAGGTGATTGTTTGATACAACAAGGAAGAAGTGATTGTTTTGATACAACAAGGAAGAAGGTGATTGTTTAATACAACAAGGACTGAGGTGATTGTTTCATACAACAGGGAAGGAGGTGATTGTTTGATACAACAAGGAAGGAGATGATTGTTTGATACAACATGGAGAAATGTGATTGTTTGATACAACAAGGAAGGAGATGATTGTTTGATACAACAAGGAAGGAGGTGATTGTTTGATACAACAAGGAAGGAGATGATTGTTTGATACAACAAGGAAGGATGTGATTGTTTGATACAACAAGGACTGAGGTGATTGTTTGATACAACAAGGAAGGAGGTGATTGTTTGATACAACAAGGAAGGAGGTGATTGTTTGATACAACATGGAAGGAGGTGATTGCTTGATACAACATAGAGGGATGTGATTATTGATACAACAAGGACTGAGGTGATTGTCTGATACAACATGGAAGGAGGTGATTGTTTGATACAACATGTAGGGATGTGATTGTTTGATACAACAAGGAAGGAGGTGATTGTTTGATACAACAAGGAAGGAGGTGATTGTTTGATACAACAATGAAGGAGGTGATTGTTTGATTCAACAAGGAAGGAGGTGATTGTTTGATACAACAAGGAAGGAGGTGATTGTTTAATACAACAAGGACTGAGGTGATTGTTTGATACAACAAGGAAGGAGGTGATTGTTTGATACAACAAGGAAGGAGGTGATTGATTTGATACAACAAGGAAGAAGGTGATTGTTTAATACAACAAGGACTGAGGTGATTGTTTCATACAACAGGGAAGGAGGTGATTGTTTGATACAACAAGGAAGGAGATGATTGTTTGATACAACATGGAGAAATGTGACTGTTTGATACAACAAGGAAGGAGATGATTGTTTGATACAACAAGGAAGGAGGTTATTTTTTGATACAACAAGGAAGGAGATGATTGTTTGATACAACAAGGAAGGATGTGATTGTTTGATACAACAAGGACTGAGGTGATTGTTTGATACAACAAGGAAGGAGGTGATTGTTTGATACAACAAGGAAGGAGGTGATTGTTTGATACAAAAAGGACTGAGGTGATTGTTTGATACAACATAGAGGGATGTGATTATTGATACAACAAGGACTGAGGTGATTGTCTGATACAACATGGAAGGAGGTGATTGTTTGATACAACATGTAGGGATGTGATTGTTTGATACAACAAGGAAGGAGGTGATTGTTTGATACAACAAGGAAGGAGGTGATTGTTTGATACAACATGGAGGGATGTGATTGTTTAATACAACAAGGAAGGAGGTGATTGTTTGATACAACATGGAGGGATGTGATTGTTTAATACAACAAGGACTGAGGTGATTGTTTGATACAACAAGGAAGGAGGTGATTGTTTGATACAACAAGGACTGAGGTGATTGTTTGATACAACATGAAAGGAGGTGATTGTTTGATACAACATGGAGGGATGTGATTGTTTGATACAACAAGGAAGGAGGTGATTGTTTGATACAACAAGGAAGGAGGTGATTGTTTGATACAACAAAGACTGAGGTGATTGTTTGATACAACAAAGGCTGAGGTGATTGTTTGATACAACAAGGAAGGTGGTGATTGTTTGATACAACAAGGAAGGAGGTGATTGTTTGATACAACAAGGACTGAGGTGATTGTCTGATACAACATGGAATGAGGTGATTGTTTGATACAACATGGAGGGATGTGATTGTTTGATACAACAAGGAAGGAGGTGATTGTTTGATACAACATGGAAGGAGGTGATTGCTTGATACAACATAGAGGGATGTGATTGTTGATACAACAAGGACTGAGGTGATTGTCTGATACAACATGGAAGAAGGTGATTGTTTGATACAACATGTAGGGATGTGATTGTTTGATACAACAAGGAAGGAGGTGATTGTTTGATACAACAAGGAAGGAGGTGATTGTTTGATACAACATGGAGGGATGTGATTGTTTAATACAACAAGGAAGGATGTGATTGTTTGATAGAACAAGGACTGAGGTGATTGTTTGATACAACATGGAAGGAGGTGATTGTTTGATACAACATGGAAGTAGGTGATTGTTTGATACAACATGGAGGGATGTGATTGTTTGATACAACAAGGACTGATGTGATTGTTTGATACAACAAGGAAGAAGGAGGTGATTGTTTGATACAACAAGGAAGGAGGGGATTGTTTTATACAACAAGGAAGGATGTGATTGTTTGATACAACAAGGACTGAGGTGATTGTTTGATACAACAAGGAAGGAGGGGATTGTTTTATACAACAAGGAAGGATGTGATTGTTTGATACAACAAGGACTGAGGTGATTGTTTGATACAACAAGGAAGGAGGTGATTGTTTGATACAAAAAGGAAGGAGGTGATTGTTTGATACAACAAGGAAGGAGGTGATTGTTTGATACAATAAGGAAGGATGTGATTGTTTGATACAACAAGGAAGGAGGTGATTGTTTGATGCAACATGGAGCAATGTGATTGTTTGATACAACAAGCACTGAAGTGATTGGTTGATACAACATGGAGGGATGTGATTGTTTAATACAACAAGGAAGGAGGTGATTGTTTGATACAACAAGGACTGAGGTGATTGTTTAATACAACAAGGAAGGAGGTGATTGTTTAATACAACAAGGAAGGAGGTGATTGTTTAATACAACAAGGAAGGAGGTGATTGTTTAATACAACAAGGATTATCGTGTTACATTGTCCGTATTAAACTGTAGCTGCAAGTGGCTAACTAATGATATTTCATAGAGAACAAGACAAATGTAGACATTCGGCAAGAGTTCAGCATAGAGGAGAATTGGTTTGTCAATTCCATTTTGGCAAGAAAATGTAAATACTTTGGTCACGTCAAAAGACACAACGGTCTTGAGAGAACGGTGATGGAAGGTATGGTGCCAGGTAAAAGATGCAGACAGACTAGCAAAGCTACCTTACAAACAATAATGAAGCTTCAGACAGACTAGCAAAGCTTCCTTACAAACAATAATGAAGCTTCAGACAGACTAGCAAAGCTACCTTACAAACAATAATGAAGCTTCAGACAGACTAGCAAAGCTTCCTTACAAACAATAATGAAGCTTCAGACAGACTAGCAAAGCTTCCTTACAAACAATAATGAAGCTTCAGACAGACTAGCAAAGCTTCCTTACAAACAATAATGAAGCTTCAGACAGACTAGCAAAGCTTCCTTACAAACAATAATGAAGCTTCAGACAGACTAGCAAAGCTACCTTACAAACAAGAATGATTCCAAGACCATAATTAAAGACAACTGCAGTGGACGATGGGCTGATCAACATCCCCACTTTCGAAAAAAAGAAAACTACCATGATTTAACTAGAGGCGATGAACTATATACAGTAACATATACAGTACAAACGTACTAGTACTGCATAGACTAAACCAGTACTCGCCTACTAGTACTACATATACTAACTAATACAGTACCTACGTACAAGTACTACATGGACTAACTAATCCAGTACTCGCCTACTAGTTCTGCATAGACTAAACCAGTACTCGCCTACTAGTACTATATAGACTAACCATGTACTCACCTACTAGTACTCCATATGCTAATCCAGAACTCACCTACAAGTACTCCATATACTAAACCAATACTTACCTACAAGTACTCCATATGCTAACCCAATACTCACCTACAAGTACTCCCTATATTAAGCCAGTACTGACCTACAAGTACTCCATATACTAACCCAGTACTCACCTACAAGTACTCCATATACTAAGCCAGTACTCACCTACAAGTACTCCATATACTAAGCCAGTACTCACCTACAAGTACTCCTCCATATACTAATCCAGTACTCACGTACTAGTACATCATATACTAATCCAGTACTCGCGTACTAGTTCTTAGCCTTAGTCGACCTGCACATCTAGAAGGGCGGTTGCCCTTGTGCAGGTCCCGACTCTTGTGTTGGTTGGTGGTAGTATTTCTCTGCTTAGACCACTGGGCTCGAGCATTGCAGCTATTGGTGCTCTTGCTCGGATCTCAGTTGAATCTATAGTCGGTTCTGTCTTGGACAATAGTTGTCTAGTGGATGGCTTACTTGTTTGTTTCAGGATCGCGTCGAATATGTCTGTTTGAAGTCTGATGTCTTTCGTGGCGTCTGTTACCGTCTTTATCGAAACGAAGGCATCCCAGCCCGCTTGTCAGCTCCTGGCAAACTCTGGCGTCAAGTTATTTGTTCATGTTGAGGAGACGGCCGATGTAGATGTTGAAGAGACGGCCGATGTAGATCTATTTGTCGGCATCCTTTAGTGGCGTTTAGTTTAGGAACATAAGGTTGGTTAAGATTATGTTCTACACTTCCTGTGAAGTTGAAACATGTTATAATTAATGTCATGTTTGCTTTTAATGTATGTATACGTTGAATGTATTCACACCATTCAGATTCAGGGGATCAAAGAGATTGATGATTGTTGTTGGCTGAATGAATCGCCAACCACCTTTTTGTCAATGAGTTTCTTTCTTTTTTGTTACATGATCCTTTTATGTGATATCTTGAAGGTTTTCTTGTCACTTGTCACCTGTCCTTTCACCTGATAGCTTGAAGGTTTTGTTGTCACTTGCCACCTGTCTTTCACCTGATAGCTTGAAGGTCTTTTTGTCACTTGCCACCTGTCCTCTCACCTGATAGCTTGAAGGTTTTGTTGTCACTTGCCACCTGTCTTTCACCTGATAGCTTGAAGGTTTTGTTGTCACTTGCCACCTGTCCTCTCACCTGATAGCTTGAAGGTTTTGTTGTCACTTGCCACCTGTCTTTCACCTGATAGCTTGAAGGTCTTTTTGTCACTTGCCACCTGTCCTCTCACCTGATAGCTTGAAGGTTTTGTTGTCACTTGCCACCTGTCTTTCACCTGATAGCTTGAAGGTCTTTTTGTCACTTGCCACCTGTCCTCTCACCTGATAGCTTGAAGGTTTTGTTGTCACTTGCCACCTGTCTTTCACCTGATAGCTTGAAGGTTTTGTTGTCACTTGCCACCTGTCTTTCACCTGATAGCTTGAAGGTTTTCTTGTCACTTCCCACCTGTCCTCTCACATGATAGCTTGAAGGTTTTATTATTACTTCATACCTGTCCTCTCACCTGTTAGCTTTAAGGTTTTATTGACATTTGCCACCTGTCATCTCACCTTTGCCCAAACTTATTCTATCTGATTTAAGTGTAATGGTATGATGACAATCTCAAACACTTATGATCATACTCTTGGATTACTTTGCAAATGTAGAACGTCTTTGTCCTGTGTGAATTATTTGCAAGTGACAACAAATCAGGTTTGAGGTGCATGTCTGTTAATTGAATGTGCTGTTTTGTTAGCCAAAGTTTGATATCGTTTTTAGTACTTGCTGATGTCGGGATCTTGTCTTCCAGTCTGTTTCCCTGCGTTTTAGTGGGACGCATTGTCCATCACCAGACTGTCTGATGACAGAAGTACGGTTTTCTAAATCCACTCTCTAAACATATGACTATTTATCACTGAACGATAGTTCAGATTGTGGATAGGATTTGAAACAAAGATGTGTTCACCATCTACAACTAGTCCGTTATGTTTGCTACCTGCATGGGCTGTTATCAGTGAGTGCCCTTTACTACTTGGCACAGTTCTCCTTACGGTATCATCTTCAGATTGCTATTCCTTTGGTGTTAATTTATTTCATGGTTCATCTATATACACAATATTAATTTTCGTTAAGCATTTCTAGAACTTCCAATACATATTTACTCATAAAAACTACTAGGCAAGGCTTTTCACAATTGATATTCTACCGCTCGTATGCTTGCAGAATGTGAGGCCAGCATCCCTTACAGTTTTTTACAATTTAATTTTAGAGATATTAACCTCGTTGTTCTTTCTCGGTGACATTTTGAATTTCAATCGCGTCAATACTTGTTTAGAATCCAACTTCTATCAATTTCTCGTTTAATAACTTTATTATCAAAGCTATCAACTATCTTGTTTCTTTCTCGGTCTCCGATGTTATTTATAAAAAGACTGTCGTGTTCTATTGTCCAGAGTGAGAATGACCTTTCTCTAATACCCAGGGCATATCTTGTTCGCTTCTCTGTGAGATTCGATGAAACACACTCCAATGTTTAGTCTAACATGATAAATATTTATACAATTGTATTGCTGTTTATTAATGCATAAAATAAAATTTAAATGCCATTCAAATAATAAAGAGACTATATATCTTTGTCACGCCTTCACAGATTGAACAGAATTATAACCACGAACTTACTGCCTCAAATTTGTGAGGAAACTTTAAAA
The DNA here is from genome assembly GCA_036924085.1 of Ariolimax columbianus. Lineage (NCBI taxonomy): Eukaryota > Metazoa > Mollusca > Gastropoda > Stylommatophora > Arionidae > Ariolimax > Ariolimax columbianus. The sequence continues at coordinate 64,909,339 of JAVGWX010000005.1, read as the reverse complement.
ACAACGGAAGTGCACAATCGCAATTTTCCGTAAAATTACATGCGAGATGGGGGCTTCCTGAATGACCTTTCCCCACACATCCTCATTGGCCATTGGCTACTGCAACTTTTGAAACACTATACAGCTAAGACGCCTATTTAAAAATTATTTTTCTTTACATAATCCAATTAAGCTAAAATGCATCCTTTCACAATTTAAAAAAAAAAAATATGCGACAACATATAAATCAATCTATCAAATCAAAAACTTGTCTGCTCCCTGTGGAATATGCCCCCAGCACATACTCGCCAAGCCTTCCTATCTCGTGCCAACTCATGCTGTCCAGGTCATGCTTGCTGCTTTAAAATTTGCTTCCAGTTCCCTTTTCCATGAGAGTCTCAGTCTTACTCTATTTCTCTTTCCCTGTGCATTCCAGAATAGAGCTTGTCTGGCAATGTTATCCACTGGTTTCTATAATGTATGGCCTATCCATCGCCATCACTTTCTCCGTATTTCATGTTCAACTGGCTTTTGTCCCGTTTTTCTCATCAGTTCCACGTTGGTGATCTTGTCGTACGATTTCTTTTCTTGTATTTTGCGGACGCAATCATTTACGAAAGTATGTTCTTTTTTCATTAGTACATGTGTTGTCTGCCATGTTTCAGAGCCATATAATAGAACATATTTTACGTTATAGTTTTTTGTTTTGGAGGTGGTTTTATTTTCATTTCTTCTTCTTCTGCGTTCGTTCCCAATCTCCCGCTACCAAACCCTGAAAGGGCTTAAGTAGAATGTAGTCCAGAGAACGGAATGCGCTGTGTCGTAGTTTACAGCCTGACTGCGATATTTGCACCTTTCGGTCCAACACATCCGACTTCAGCAACCATTTTTGAGTACCGGGTTAGCATTCCCTCTTCGATCCCTTCTCCTTAGCCAGTCTGTCCTGCTGCAGCCCGTTATCCAGGATCACCGCGTTGAGGTGTAGAAGGGTCTTGGCAGCTCTGGTTCGCAGGCCCTGACGCTAGCAGTCAGCTATGGGTCGCTGACCACTGCAGCTCATGCGCTGCTCAGCGTCTTGATCGCTTATTTTCATTTAACTTGCATAAGGTTCTCAGTGCAATGAAAGCTCTTTTCGCCTTCTGTATTTGTAACAACATCGTTTTCTGTACCTCCTACTGTGTCTATGTTGCTGTCAAGGTATGCGAAAGACTCCACAATCTTGCGGTGTATTACTCCCAACCCAATTATATCATTCTTAGTTGTTTTTATTTCCAAAACTCGTGTTTTGTCTCTGAATCTTTAGCCCCAATTGTAGTGACCTCTCGTCAAGTATACGTAGCTTATTTGACATCTGGCTGTGGTTATGGGACAGAAGAGCCATAACATCGGCAAAGTCGAGATCACCCATTCAATGCCGTTGTCTCTGGACGATAATGTCGACTTCAAAATCCAGATAATGGCCAGCAGAAAGAGTAATGGTGATAGTAGCCAGCCCTGCCAAACCCAGTTCTTATTCTAAAGGGTTCAGAAAGCTGACGTTCAAGTAGCACTCGACATCTTGTTGCTTCATATGTTTTCGGGATTATTTTAGAGAGCTTTGGATGCACTCCATAGTGTCTGAGCAACTTCCATAGTGATGCCCATATATATACACATTTGTGTACTATGAAATCGCAAACAGTCTATGCTTTTAAAAGTTCAAAATGTATTAGACAAAATATATTCTTCTTCTTCTTCTTCTTCTGCGTACACAGTCAGACAGTAACCATTATTTTCTCGAAAAAAGCGGCGGTCGTCCTGAGACTCTCGCCACTACCATAGAGCTTGTCTTGCAGTTCCACTGGCAATGGCCACATCTGCTCTCTCTGATCCTCGTATGTCGGGCAGTTCTGCAGCAGATGTTCAGTGGTCATTTTACCAGTACCGCACGGGCATTCGTCGGTACACCCTATCTTCAATTTGTTGAAGAGGTGGTACCTCAGTCTGTTGTGGCCAGTGCGAAGTCTGAAGACAACGACCTGCTCTCTTCGGTTCAACTGGTAATAGGCATCGTTTTTGGTGTAACCAGTATGTTCGGTTTCCCATTTGGACATGTACCTGGCTTTGATAAGCCGTTTTGACTCTTCGTACGTCATACTGGTATCTATTTGTGGTAGCCTTGCACCTTCTTTTGCCAGTCTGTCTGCCTCCTCGTTGCCTTGGATGTTGCAGTGTGACGGAACCCACTGTACCACTACTCTTTTTGGTGCGGACTGTTGGCACAGTTTGCAGAGTGCTGCTCTTAAGTCATTAAGCTCAGTGTTTTTCTGGCTTTTTAGCGCTGTGACTACTTCGAGAGCATCTGTCAGCAGGACTATATGGCTCTCATTTTCACTGTGTGTTACCATTTCTTCCACTGCCGCCCTCAGTGCCTCTGCCTCTGCTCTGAAATTGCTCGTGTACTTACCAGTAGCGAATGACAGTGTTATTTTTCTGCCATTTGGTAGGTTCAGAAATGCTCCTGCCCCTCCGTTCTGTGTAGTGTTTGTTACAGAACCGTCGGTGTATGCATGGGTCCAGTCCATGCTTGGGTAGCTTTTCGTTATGAAGCTTAGGGTAGTGTCTCTCCTTTCTTTTTCACTCTGGCAGTTTTTGTTTGCAATACCTGGTATATTTTCTACCACCTCTGGAAATATATCCTGCCTCCAAGTAGGTTTTCGTACGGTAGTGATGGGTTTTGGTGTTGTTAGTGCGTTTATGGGATCTTCGTGCATCTTTGCTTTGGCTACAAAATATATTCAAAACAAGTACATTACTTACCAATGGTATGTATAAATCAACTGTAATCTGCTCTTCTGTAAGAGAGACTGGTTTAATAATATCGTCGTTTATTCCAAACTCCACCTCCTTCAGAAAACAGCAAACATGGTCAACAAAATCGCTTAGATCGAATCTCACAACCTGTCAACCATTCTGTCGTATCAAATTATGAAACTACAAAGTGTCGTGTGTATTCACATTTCTTATCTTTGTGTCTGAAAACTAAACTGTCAAAACCAGGCCTAGGTTTACCGGTATTCAACTGAAAACTAAACTGTCAAGACTAGGATTAGGTTTACCGGCATTCAACTGGAAACTAAACTGTCAAGACTAGGATTAAGTTTACCGGCATTCTATGGGAAACTAAACTGTCAAGACCAGGACTAGGTTTACCGGCATTCTACTGGAAACTAACTGTCAAGACCAGGCCTAGGTTTACCGGCATTTCAAGATGTCTATTTTATCATAGCAACTTCTCGACGAAAATGGAGAACTTAGTAAACTATCTACATTTTTTTCACTTTATAACAGCTAAATTATTAAATATTTACGCTTTTGGCTGATCTGTTACGCAATTGCATACAATAACATAAGCATATAATCAATTGTTTAGCACAAGAACACTACACAGCACAAGCCATTTAGTTCTCGTGAACTGGTTCCAGCATCGATAGACTGTTTAGAACACCCACCATATTTTTCATAAACCCTTTCTTCCCCTACTTATAGTGTTTCACGAATACACGAAGCTAGATTTAAAGTGATCGGAATAGCTTCAGCAGGCCAAATAATAAAGCGATTTTATAAAAATAGCAAACGAAATAATACGAAACTTCGCGTCATCATTATTTAATTTAATTGTGTCTTTATACTTTTTTTTATTAATGTGTATTCAATTTAATATAAAATATAATTTAATTATAATTCTGTATTATTGTTTATTCATTCGCTGCATAGCTAGCACACCCGAAATATACGCGTTTGATATATATATATATATATATATATATATATATATATATATATATATATATATAATTTGTGTATGTGTGTTTATATGTATATATATGTATATAAATTTAATTGCTGAGGTATACTATTTTCAAAATCGAAATGCATTTATGAACACGCTATAGAGTCTGTGCGTATATAAATTATGCAGCAGTAGTCTTACGAAAAATATGGATATGATCGTATTGTGCTTAGGTTTGAAGATGTTCTGATCACATTTCTTAAGCATTTACTATTCTGATTACATATACTGCATTCAAAAGTATTTCAGTTTTGTGTCAGATTCAATCGTAGTTATTGTCTTTTCCATTGTCAGTCACCGGTTTTCCGCAATACAAAAAACAAATAAACGGCTTAACAGAAATAGTGGAATCGTATCAGAGTGGAGAAAAAACATGAAACAACAAATTGTAAAAGTTGATTAAGGTTAAGTTTAATCAAAATGTTTAAATGGGTATGGTCAGATACCGCACCACCACAAACAGATACTAGTATGACGTACGAAGAGTCAAAACGGCTTATCAAAGCCAGATACATGACCAAATGGGAAACCGAACATACTGGTTACACCAAAAACGATGCCTATTACCAGTTGAACCGAAGAGAGCAGGTCGTTGTCTTCAGACTTCGCACTGGCCACAATAGACTGAGGTACCACCTATTCAACAAACTGAAGATAGGTGGTACCGACGAATGCCCGTGCGGTACTGGTAAAATGACCGCTGAACATCTGCTGCAGAACTGCCCGACAAACGAGGATCAGAGAGAGCAGATGTGGCCATCACCAGTGGAACTGCAAGACAAGTTCTATGGCAGTGGCGACAGCCTCAGGATGACCGCCGCTTTTTTCGAAAAAATAATGGTTACTGTCTGACTGCGTACGAAGAAGAAGATACCGCACCGAGACGAGAACACAAACGAAACCTATGTTACAACCAATAGGCCTTCATCAGGGACAACAATACTAAGCGACCGGTTGGGCCAGATGTTTGACTGAAAAACAATAATCGTATCAGAACAACTGCATCAAACGCATGAGCCAGCCACACTTGCTGATGCCACTAGCTATATGAATGTTGTGGTCGAAACATGTTGTTGTATGCTGGCCTGGAGGTATGGACGTGGGAGTTAGGAACATCAAATATTATGTTGTTGTATGCTGGCCTGGAGGTATGGACGTGGGAGTTAGGAACATCAAATATTATGTTGTTGTATGCTGGTCTGGAGGTATGGACGTGGGAGTTAGGAACATCAAATATTATGTTGTTGTATGCTGGTCTGGAGGTATGGACGTGGGAGTTAGGAACATCAAATATTATGTTGTTGTATGCTGGTCTGGAGGTATGGACGTGGGAGTTAGGAACATCAAATATTATGTTGTTGTATGCTGGTCTGGAGGTATGGACGTGGGAGTTAGGAACATCAAATATTATGTTGTTTTATGCTGGCCTGGAGGTATGGACGTGGGAGTTAGGAACATCAAATATTATGTTGTTGTATGCTGGTCTGGAGGTATGGACGTGGGAGTTAGGAACATCAAATATTATGTTGTTGTATGCTGGTCTGGAGGTATGGACGTGGGAGTTAGGAACATCAAATATTATGTTGTTTTATGCTGGCCTGGAGGTATGGACGTGGGAGTTAGGAACATCAAATATTATGTTGTTGTATGCTGGTCTGGAGGTATGGACGTGGGAGTTAGGAACATCAAATATTATGTTGTTTTATGCTGGCCTGGAGGTATGGACGTGGGAGTTAGGAACATCAAATATTATGTTGTTTTATGCTGGCCTGGAGGTATGGACGTGGGAGTTAGGAACATCAAATATTATGTTGTATTATGGCCTGGAGATATGGACATGGTAGTTAGAAACATCAAATGTTATGTTGTTGTATGCTGGCCTGGAGATATGGAGATGGGAGTTAGGAACATCAAATATTATGTTGTTGTATGCTGGTCTGGAGATATTGACGTGGGAGTTAGAAACATCAAATATTATGTTGTATTATGGCCTGGAGATATGGACATGGTAGTTAGAAACATCAAATGTTATGTTGTTGTATGCTGGCCTGGAGATATGGACATGGGAGTTAGGAACATCAAATATTATGTTGTTTTATGCTGGCCTGGAGATATGGACGTGGGAGGTAGGAACATCAAATATTATGTTGTTGTATGCTGACTGGAAGTGAAACCATTTGTTTAGTACGAAAAGGTATAATACTACAATCAGCCTTTCAGGGAAGAAATGTGCATCAAGATTTTTAGGTTTACAAGCCCAATCAAGGACGATAACAATCTTAAACCGACAACCGACTATTACAAATACTCGTTAGGAATTTACTCATTTGAACATACTTTTAATAAAAGGCACAAATTTCACTAAAATCAAGACTAGAACAGTATAGATGATAAAACATAGAAGTAAGAAGTACAGAAAAAGATAGGAGAACAATTCTAAATTAGAATGAAAAGAAAATCAGAACGAAAGATAATGGGTAACTAATTAACGATATTGGATTTATTTTGAAACGTATTAATGGGCAATACATTTCAGGAACTAGGGTGACAATATATATAGGAAAAAGTGACAATAAACCATGTATTAAGATCAGCATAAATGATTAACTAATGAAACAGGTACAGAGTTTCTCCTATCTAGGTCATATAATAACGGAAGAAGGCAGATGTGAAAAAGAAATCAGAAAGAAAATAGGTACGGCTAAAAGAGTATTCGTGCGACACAAACTGATACACCATAAATTGAAAATGAGAATTGTCAGGTGTTATGTGTACTCGTCACTACTTTATGGCGCGGACACATAAAGACCGAGTAGCAAGTTGGAGAAGCGTATTGAAGCCTTCGAAATGTGGATGTTTAGAAGATTGGGTCGCATTTCTTGGAAAAAGAATAAAACAGATGTGGATGTATTGAAAACGCTGGTGGTAAAAAGAGTTACGTTATTTTAGCCACATAACAAAACATGCCTCCTAGTTGAAGACCATATTAGAGGGCAGTGTGGAAGACAGTCGTCCAACAAACAGACGTTATAAGTGGATCGATAACACTAGGAGATAGACTTGAAAGAGCCCGTCTGATTGCAACATTACAAGAGGTACAGCACACGGAAGATCCATTGCGACTTTCCATGCGGAGATGGCACTTGAACTGAACTGAAACAATTGATGTAAGAAGTTAATATGGACCGAACAATTTCAATAGGTGAACAAACAATACTTTGATTTATAAAGGCAATAAGCTGACACTATAAATAAGATAACATCGTTGGAACGATACTGGACAAAAAATATCAAGTTGATTATGTAGTTGCCGCACGAAAACAGAGACTCGTCAATGGAAAAAAAAGAATAGTAACTTAATCATTAAAATTCATTGATCAAATCAAGCTGGATAAAATAAAAAATGAAAAAGGGAAGTCAAGCGTTGCAAACTCCATTCATTATTGTATGGTGCAGCAACATAGTACCGAAATGAGCACACGCAACAGAAACATAGCAAACAGTTTAACAATGAAAACCTTTAAATGCGTACACGCACCAGAAACATTTCAAACAGTTGCGATACGAACAGAAAGGTCTTGAAATATGTGAAAGCATAAAAAACATAGCAAACAGTTGCGATACGAACAGAAAAATCTTGAAAAGTGTACACGCATCAGAAGCGAGGCAAACAGCTGTTAGACGGACATCACGATCTTGTGTGACTACATGAATAAGACGGACATCACGCTCTTCTGTGAGTACATGAATAAAACGGACATCACGCTCTTGTGTGACTACATGAATAAGACGGACATCCCGCTCTTGTGTGACTACATGAATAAGACACACATCACGCTCTTGTGTGACTACATGAATAAGACAGACAACATCACGATCTTGTGAGACTACAGGGATACGAATTTGGCGCATGAAAACAAACACAAAATATCCGCAATTTTGAACATTCAGGTCCACGATATTTTGTTGACAACCAATTTCAAACGAAGTATTTAAGTTGAGAACACGAAAGAACAGACATGCATACATCAGGGCAGAGAAATCATCATATTGAAAGATACTGCACTATCAAAGAAATAGAAAGAAAGAAATATATTTAAGTTAATCCAGGGTGTGGTGGCGGTTTTTGATCGTATTTAAAAACATTAACTGCCCAAGAGAATAACTGTGTTTTGTTTTGTTTTGTCATGTCAAAAAAAGGGGGACATATGGACAAGACAGTCTGCCAACGCGCCCACATTTAGCAAATGATCAATAAACGCCAATAACACTCTCAGACAAACTACATGGACTTGAGAGTTTGTGTTCCCAATCTTTGCTTTGACCAGGCATCTCCCCATCCTGACAATTTTCCCCAGTGTTTCTGTCTTCTGGCACTATCCATCACTTCCAGTCTGTCCCTTAAGGGTGGTGTTGCCTCTCGCTCACACATTCTCTCTCGCTCGCGCCTGCAAGTGAAATCAAAGCTGCGGGAGAGGTGCTCGGGGAAACAGTCGCCTGGGTTTCACAGATCCATTCATACTTGTCTCAACAAACAGAGAAGCACTGGATAGATCTGTCGTATACTGTAGTAGGCGCATCTAGTCGGGTCGATACGACGTGCATTTGGTCATGGAGCTTTCATGTACTGCTCCTCTCAACATGTATTCATAAATGTTTGGTCGTCCTGAGTTAATCTAGAAGTTCATGGATTACCCGAACCTCCACGTGGCTGTTGCTGCAGCACAGGTGAGCATTTTCTCATCGTGACGTGACACTTGATTAAACACTTGATTAAACACCCTCTACTGAGTCATTGTCTTGTTTTCAGTTTTTATTGTGTTTTTTTTTTTTGGTGGTTGGGGGGGGGGGGGGGGGGTAAGGAGGCAGAGAGAAATATACAGGGCACTATTTATCACATACGCGCATATTTTTACTGATACATATTAAAACACATACACCATACAGTTATATACACACATATATATGTATGCATATTATATGCATTTATGTATGGTTGTATGTATGTACCTATGTACGTATGTATCTATTAATATATATATATCATTTGAGTGTTCATCTTTAGGTGGCTTAGGTGTGTACAAGTGTGTTCGTGTATGTATTTGTGTTCGTGCGTGTGTTTATATCGATGTATATGTTAGTTCATGCATATAAGGTTGTTCGTGTTTGTGTTGCAGTTACATGTGTATGAGTGAGTGTTTAAATTGGTGCACGTATTTAGGCAAACGTGTACATGTGTCTGTGCAAGCATGTATGTGTGTTTATATATATTTATGTGTGGATGTACCATAAGTGTATGTAAGTGTGTATATGTACTACAGGTGAATATATATTTGTGTGTGTGTGTGTAAGAATAAATAAATAAATATATATATATATATATATATATATATATATATATATATAAATATATATATATATATACATATATATATATATATAATGTTTGTGTGTGCATGTACTATATTTTTATGTCATTATACATGCATGCATTATATATATATATATACATATAGTGACATGCTCATGCGTCTGTATGTGTCTGATGTGAATCGAACAATTAACGTTGCTGATTCATTAAAAGCAAATTAGATCAAACCAAGTATGTTGTCTCTAATCCGTAATGGACTGTATTGAGTGTTTAATTGTTTGCTAATTATCTCTGTTTCTCTCCCACACATCAATCAATCAATCAAGCATGTACGATCACTTGAGACATCGTGTTTAGCCTTTGCTTTCATACACTCATTTCGTCCGACTGCGCATTATCATTTTCTCAACCGCGCTTCTCTTTTTGGCTTCTTCTTTTTTTTTAATTTCGCGACAAACATGTCCCATATTCGAGTGAATGCGTGTCACAAACTGTCCCATATTCGAGTGAATGCATGTCCCAAACATGTAACATATTCCAGTGAATGAGTGTCACATACTTGTCTCGTGTTCCAGTGAATGTATGTCCTAAACATGTCACATATTCGAGTGAATGTATGTTAATAACCTGTTTCATTTCGAGTGAATGCATACCAGAAACTTGACAAATATTTGAGTAAATGCAAAATATAGACTTGTGACACAATATAATGCATTGAGTCACAAACATCACATTATCCAGCAAATGTATATTACAACATTGTTTTAAGTTTACGTTTATATATTTCAGAAACGTTGCATTTTCATGTTTGTGTGTGTGTGTGTGTGTGTGTGTGTGTGTATGTATATATTATGTTCTTAGTTCTTAGTCGACCTCTACATCTACTGTGCAGATCCCAGCTCTGATATGAGCCGGATGTAGTCGGCAGAAGGGTGTCCTGCTTAGCGAGCTAGGATCGAAAAGCTTAATACTCCGCCACGTTGGGACTACGTTGGTTACAAAGATTGGTTAACAAATGTGCTAGTAAGTCTTAATGAAATCAAACACTATAGCAAAGTAGATCCGAAGACTGTTAGTCGCCATCTATGCCGATCTAAATAAACCACCAAACCGTGGTTGGTATTATACCATGTGACACAGTAAGTCGCATCTTACGACATGATTTCTGTGAGGCAGTGGTGCTATTCTTGTCCTTATCATACACAATACCCCGGCAGACCAATCGGGAACTCTGCATGTTACTCTCCCAATTGTAACTATCGTCCTGTGGCACTTTTGTCTTTTTGTGTAATCCAGCTCTTTATGTACGTGTGTATATATATATGTATATATATATATGTATGTGTGTGTATTTGTATGTACGTATGTATGTGTGTGTGTGTACGTGCGTGCGTGCGCGCGCGCGCGCGATCAATCAAACGTGAACAAATCTTGGCTAGTCAAAAATGTTTGTGACAGCTCTTTAAAAACATAAAACGGAATGGGGCCAACTTGACGGACAGTGCCAAAATTGAGGATGAATACAGGAGATTACACGCTGATCACGACGCATTCAAGGCTGTATTCTGCGAAAGGCCGCGTACTTCAGGTTACATGCGAATATCGGGGATTGTATCAGAGACGATGCATGCGATTAATCATTTAAAAAATAGGTAAGTCGCAGGACTGGGGCTGTAGGGAGTTATTAAGGGAGGTGGGTAGGGAAGGGGGGTGGGTGTCAGTGGATACTGACAAGCAGGCTGAAACGAACTGTTCAATAAATGGTCAGACGAGGGTGTTGTTTGGAATGCCCACAGTGACTATGTTTACTCTTGTGTGATCCCTGAAAAAGACGTTAAGTGACGGGTTGCAGTAGGTTTCCTCTCCCGAGCGTGCGGATGAACGTGGACCAGGGTCCTCCAGGCAGTTGTGCTGTAATTGGCTTCATCTGCGTGTAGCTCACCACTACGGGGATCACGTCTATCCCTCACCTTGATGCAAGGCTGCCATGAAAACAGCACGTTTCCAGGGAGGGCTACGAGGAAGCCAAGGTGAGGGTATTGTCCAATATGTTTTGCCTGACCCTGACTAACATGTCTGATTAGTATGTTTTGCCTGACCCTGACTAACATGTCTGATCAGTATGTTTTTTCCGACCCTGACTAACATGTCTGATCAGTATGTTTTTCCGACCCTGACTAACATGTTTGATCAGTATGTTTTGCCTGACCCTGACTAACATGTCTGATCAGTATGTTTTGCCTGACCCTGACTAACATGTCTGATCAGTATATTTTGCCTGACCAGACGTTAGTCTTCCTCCCCCAGACGATGGTAAAATCCCTGACCAATGGAAAACGTCCATTAACAAAATATTAATTAATACAAATGGGGGAAACATTATCTCGCGAACAAAAGTCCGATATGTTTACTCTCATCCTTGTGCAAACTTCTCGCGAGAGTAGTTATGAAAACACAAGACAAGTAACACTATGTGAGTCTATCACGAGAGTTTGTGAGATTCAAGAAAGACAACTCCACCATTGATCACCTCCACTTTCTCTACCAGTTAATGGAACAGACAAGGGAAGAACGTATGCCCTTATGCCTAGTGTCCGTGGACTACAAAAAAGCCTTCAAAAGTATTGAAGTGACTAGTTAGCAATGCCCTACGAAATCAAGAGAACAATATGCGCGGCTAATAGCAGATATAAACGATGGTTACTTTACCAATATTACCTTACTTTTCTGGCCAATTAACATACGTATTTAACGTGGCTTACAATATGGGAATACAATCTCTCCCAAACTTTTCCCAGCAGCTCTTGAAGAAGTCTGCTGCACACTAAATTAGGATAATAGGTATAAACGCAATACTATAATGTAATATACATACACGCAAACAATGCTTACCCATCTCTGGCTTGTGAATGACATAGTTATTTATATCAGTCACTTTGGCATGAAGGATCAGTTGACCAATGCCTAAATGAGCTAAAAAACTCGAGAATATTAGTTCGTTTAAAAATAAATAGGCAAAGGTCTCAATACGGGTTGAACTCTTTCTGCTCCTACAAGGAAATGCGGATTTGAATTGATCCCGTCTAAAACGTGACCTCGTACATTTAGTTGGGCCTAGAAATTAGGAACGCCCGTGAATTGTATCGAAATATCTCACAATTGATTTCAGCAGGATGGGATAACAGCAGCTTCAAGCATGTCAGAACTTCAACATATGAAAAACAGGAAAGGTTATTACAGCCATGGTCTGTGGGTATGAAGTGTGAGACATACGACAGATTGGCATTGCAGGGCTCTAAGCTGATCAATGGACGATGGCGCGCAGAACATCGCCAATCTCAGCGAAAGACCATATCAGCAACACCGCTATCATGAGTCAAACTTGCTACCAATGACGTGATAAAGAAAGTTCAGGTATTTCGGCCACCAGGCATGCTTGTCTGACAATAGACGGACATATGCAGTGATCTCATGGTAGTCATGCACCTTTACTCGTCAACCCGGCCGTCCTCCAATAAGATGGGGGATGGCCTGCGACAACAAACTTGGTCAGGTATGGTACTTCAAAGTAAAACCAGAGATGAGTTTAGACGACATTAGGGCACATGCTGTTCCTGAATGAATACCAGGAGTACAGTGTGTGTGTGTATATATATACATATATATACACACACACACGTAGATACACACACACACACACACACCCATATACGAGGGTAAATCAGGAATCAGGTTAGAACGTGAAATGAGAACACTGACAAATGTAGTTAGCAGTTTCTAAAGGTGTCTTCAGGTGGCATCATCATCCAACTTTGTGTCGCACATGCCCAGACTAGATACATAATGGCGTCCATGCCCTACAGAGTGCACGAATCAAAGAACAGTGCGCTGTTGTGTCGTTTATTGGGTTGAGGCATTAGGACTTTCTGGGAAAAGTATATTTATTAAATAAAGCTTTATGTTTACGGTGAGAAGTGTTTGTCGCATATATTTTCTCAAAGACGCTCAAAAATGACTGAGGAACCCTTACCTGGTCGGCCTGTTTATATCGCAACATAAGTATATGTGCGGCGGGTGTGGGTGATTATTCGGGCTAACAGGCGAGTCACGATAGACATTGAAGCACCTACGACAGTATGTTCGGGGGATTTAGCATAAAGCATTAGACAACCTACCTTGACAGAAGACGTTTCGGGAAAGACGAAGACGTTGAATGAAGCGCAGCTGTGGCTAAGACAACAGACCACAAACTTATATACTGCAAGTTTTGGTGCACTGATAAAGCGAAGAGATAAGTGTATCAATAATGGTGGAACTTATGTTGAAAAAGGCGGACACAACTTAAGTGCAACAAATAACAGTTTTCAAGTTCTAATTTAAATTTAGTCTGGTTTAAATAGCCACGTGTACTCTATTTACTGACTCGCCCTCGTTTTAACCTCAGATACTTATCATTGTAAGCTGTATTCCTGGTATTAAATCGGACATGGTATCAAGATGCTGAGCAGCGCATGAGCTGCAGCGGTCAGCGACCCATAGCTGACTGCTAGCGTCAGGGCCAGCGAACCAGAGCTGCCAAGACCCTTCTACACCTCCACGCGGTGATCCTGGATAACAGGCTGCTGCAGGGCAGACTGGCTAAGGAGAAGGGATCAAAGAGGGAATGCTAACCCGGTACTCAAAAAATGTTTGCTGAAGTCGGATGTGTTGTACCGAAAGGTGCAAATATCGCAGTCAAGCTGTAAACTACGACACAACGCATTCCGTTCTCTGGACTACATTCTGCTACTTAAGCCCTTTCAGGGTTTGGTAGCGGCAGATTGAAAACGAACGAAGCCAAGTCAAGCCAAATCGGACATGATTTTTTGATACCAGGTAGTCAAACGATGTTTAAACTTATTACGGTCTTTTGTCTTGGAGTACAATGTTGAACAAAGGACTCTATTCGGTCCATTTCTCCATCTCATCGGTGGACAATCGAGTGGACATGTTTAGGACCACCAGAACGTAATTTTTCGTCTCCCATCTATTGTGAGGCATGCCCACAACTTGTGCAGCCCATCAATCCTAAACACCGCAGTATATGAGTCGTCCTTGAAGTAGATTTGGGGCCTAATTTCAGTATGTGAATTCCAATAGAGAGACTTTCGATGTTCTACTCTACATGCGTCAGCTATTCTCCATCTATGTTGTCCCAATGCGTCAGCTATTCTCCATCTATGTTGATGACTTGTTCCTCCCAATGCGTCAGCTATTCTCCACCTATGTTGTCCCAATGCGTCAGCTATTCTCCATCTATGTTGATGACTTTATCCTCCCAATGTGTCAGCTATTCTCCATCTATGTTGTTGACTATCCTCCCAATGCGTCAGCTATTCTCCATCTATGTTGTTGACTATCCTTCCAATGCGTCAGCTATTCTCCATCTATGTCTATGACATTATTTTCCCAATGCGTCAGCTATTCTCCATCTATGTTGTTGACTATCCTTCCAATGCGTCAGCTATTCTCCATCTATGTCTATGACATTATTTTCCCAATGCGTCAGCTATTCTCCATCTATGTTGTTGACTATCCTCCCAATGCGTCAGCTATTCTCCATCTATGTTGTTGACTATCCTCCCAATGTGTCAGCTATTCTCCATCTATGTTGTTGACTATCCTTCCAATGCGTCAGCTATTCTCCATCTATGTTGATGACTTGATCCTCCCAATGCAGTTGTTCAATGACTTTCTCAACGGCTGCGGTAAAATGTTTTCAGGCGTTTAATCACCTCATCGAACGTCCTGTTGTATGTGTATGTAAATCGTACAGTAAAATATGGTCATAAGGTTGTGCAGAACTCTTTATCTCTTATATCAGCTGAGCAGTGCGTTCACCGCTGCATTGATCTCAATGTCGTCATAGAACAACTTTGACATTGACATTTGTGACAGGACAATTTTGTCATTGAATTTTGTGACAGGACAACTTTTACAGAAGCATGAGTGAGAAAAAAATTGGATTATCACATTTGTGAGTAAATAACTTTGACAGTTACAAGAGTGTGTACATAGCTTCGATATTGATATTTGTGAGTATTTTTGACCCTGACAAGAGTGTGTAAATAAATGGAACATTAAGATCTGTATCTATCCTTGACACTGACAATAGTGTGTAAATAGCTTATACATTGTTATTTGTGAGTAATTGACTTTGACACTGACAGAGTGTGTAAATGGCTTCGACATTGCTATTTGTGAGTAACTTTGACACTGTCAAGAGTGTGTACATCGCTTCAACATTGATATTTGTGAGTAACTTTGACACTGAGAAGAGTGTGTAAATAGCTTCAACATTGATATTTGTGAGTAACTTTGACACTGACAAGAGTGTGTAAATAGCTTTGACATTGATATTTGTGAGAACCTTTGACACTGACAAGAGTGTGTAAATAGCTTTTACATTGATATTTGTGAGTAATTAACCTCGAAATTGCCTAGTTTTGAGAAAACAGCATGTACAGAAACATTTGTGAGAGATTCATTTTCAAGATGAGATTTGTCTGTAAATAATTTTGATATAAAAAATTGTACATACTTAACTTTTGCAGTTTAATTTGTTAGTAAGAATGTGTCAATTTTTTCGAAATATCATCTTTGGCGGTTTAAAACAGAAGCTGATAATTTTGACAGTGAGTGTTAGTGGTAAATAAATTTAATATAAATACTTGTGAGGGAACAATTTTGATGGTAACATTTGTGAACGAACAATTTTAACATTACATTTGTAACATTATAAATTTTAATGCAGCATTTTTTATAGAATAACTTGAACAGTAACATTTGTGAGTACATTGCTTTGACAGTAACATTTGTGAGTAAATTACTTTGAAAGTGACATTTGTGAGTAAAATACTTTGACAGTGACATTTGTGAGTAAATTACTTTGACAGTAACATTTGTGAGTAAATTACTTTGACAGTAACATTTGTGAGTAAAATACTTTGACAGTGACATGTGTGTGTGTACAACTTTTATTGTAACATTTGTGAGTGCACAACTTTGACAGTGACATATGTGTGTGTACAACTTTGATTGTAACATTTGTGTGTGTACAACTTTGACAGTGACATATGTGTGTGTACAACTTTGATTGTAACATTTGTGTGTGTACAACTTTGACAGTGACATATGTGTGTGTACAACTTTGATTGTAACATTTGTGTGTGTACAACTTTGACAGTGACATATGTGTGTGTACAACTTTGATTGTAACATGTATGTGTGTACAACTTTGACGGTGACATATGTGTGTGTACAACTTTGATTGTAACATTTGTGTGTGTACAACTTTGACAGTGACATATGTGTGTGTACAACTTTGATTGTAACATTTGTGTGTGTACAACTTTGACGGTGATATTGTGTAAAAAGAACGTTGGAAGACACATTTGGGGGAGAACAGTTTTAACAATGACAGTAGTTTTGTGAATGTTACTTTGGCGGTGTAAATTATGAGTAAATTACTTTGACAATTTTGTTTGCGAGTAAATTCTTTTGAGTCTGACTTTTGGGAAAAAATACCATTGACAGAAATATATTTCAGTGAAGTCACTGTACAGTTACATTCGAGAACGAATAACTTTGATTCTGACTTGTGGGAAAACATTTTTGACAGTAACATTAGGTAAGAGAGCATCTTTGAGAGTAGTATTTGTTAAAAAAATTTCCAAAACATAACTAATAGGAAAACGGTATTTCTAACAGACTCCAGGAGTGAACTCCAAGGCATCTTGTGCCTCAAACGGGATAGACTCTCAAGTGAAATATGACACAACATATGATTGCTGTCTAAAATGACATATTAAGTACTACAGTGGATTCCGGCCAACTGTGGGATCTCTGGAAACGAGAAAGCAGATGAATCTCGCAAAAGCCGAAAGTGGATGCACGCAACCTCTCTATCCACTGAGCTATAAAGAAGTAAAGGCACTCATCAAACAAATTCTGAGGACAGAATGGAGAGACCAGCACAAAAATAACAAGCCAGAAAATGACAACATAGACACTTGGCACAGATGGGCAGACAAAGATTTTCAGAATCAGAACGGGTCATTGTAGACTCAAGACCCACCTCCACATAATTGGTCTCAGAGATAGTGCCACGTGCGATTGTGGAGCACCCAAGCATACACCAGAACATATTCTGCAAGAATGCCCCACCCACGTAGACCACAGAGAGGCAGTCTGGCCTCGGGGTTGACATTGCTCGAAAAAAATGTGAGGGACCTGAAACACAGACTCTTTCGTGACTCTCACCAGAGTAGAAGCATAGCATCAGTTAATCGATGAAGAAGAAGAAGAAGATGTAAGCATTTAATTGTAATAGTAACTTGTAATAGAACAACTATGAAAGAAACATTATTGAGTAACTAATTTTTGTATTGAAATTTGTGAGCGAATAACTTCAACAATTACATACTTTTCTAACAAATGTTGTGAAATAAAGCAACCGGAACTGAGAGAAGAAGGTTTGGATGTCAATAAGGTAGAATATCATTATGTGTATGCCATGTTTGTGTGTCACTCATTATAAATATGTCTTCGTCAGTCTGTCTGGCTTTATGAGCCTGTACTTTTATCATATATCTCTCTCCCTTTATTACATGACATTTATATCTTTCGAACACAGATGTACTGCTTATTTATGAGCTGATCCAACATTTCATACGTGCAACTCATCTTTATGAGCTAATCCAACATTTCATACGTGCAACTCATCTTTATGAGCTGATCCAACATCTCATACGTGCACCCCATCTTTATAAGCTGATCCAACATTTCATACGTGCACCCCATCTTAATGAGCTAATCCAACATTTCATACGTGCAACTCATCTTTATGAGCTGATTCAACATTTCATACGTGCACCCCATCTTTATGAGCTGATCCAACATTTCATACGTGCACCCCATCTTTATGAGCTGATCCAACATTTCATATGTGCACCCCATCTTTATGAGCTGATCCAACATTTCAAACATCTACTGTTTATTTCAACAGCAGGATAAAAGCTAATGGTCAGGATCTCGAAGTGGTTGACCGTTTTAAAAAACTGGGGTCGATTGTCAGTGATGAAGTATCAAAATGTGAGGTGTTGGCAAGATTAGCACAGACAATAGCGGGGCTTGCACGGCTTAACAAAATCTGGCAAGATAAACGGTTAGCACTATGCACTAAAATCAGATTAATGCGTACACTGGTCCTGTCAATATTCTTCTATGCTTGTGAGACATAGACAGTTACAGCTGACCTACAGCAAAGGATACAAACCTTGGAGAAGAGATGTTTCCGAAGACTTTTAAACGTCATGTACAAATGAGGAAATTCGAGATTGGATTACAACAGAAATAGGGCCTTTTGAAGACCTCTTGGCAACTGTCAAAGGAAGGAAATTCCCTTGGTACGGTCACATATCGAGATCAATTGGTCTTGTAAATACGATCCTCCACAGAAAGGTGCAAGGCAGACGACGAAGAGGCCGGCCCAAAAAGAGGTGGGAGGACAACATAAAAGAATGTACCAATCTCCGGCCAGAAGAGACACAGGCAGCGGCCGCTGACAGAGAAGGGTGGCGTGGGGTTTTGAGGATGTCTTCATGTGTGCCTCAACGACCTCACCGGTTACGGCATGACCTGACTGTTTATTTATGTGCTGATCCACAATTTCATACATGTACCCCTTCTTTGTGTGCTGATACAACAATTCATATGCATTCCTTCCTTATCAGCTGATCCCACATTATATAATTTGACTGTTTTCTATGAGCTCATCCAACATGTAATACTTGAACTGTTTTCTATGAGCTCATCCAACATGTAATACTTGGACTGTTTTCTATGAGCTGATCCAACATGTAATACTTTAACTGTTTTCTATGAGCTGATCCAACATGTAATACTTGGACTGTTTTCTATGAGCTGATCCAACATGTAATACTTTAACTGTTTTCTATGAGCTCATCCAACATGTAATACTTGGACTGTTTTCTATGAGCTGATCCAACATGTAATACTTGGACTGTTTTCTAAGAGTTCCTTGTTGTCTCTCATGAACAACTCATTAATGACATTATTAACTAATGGCAGGGGATCGTTAAAAACACGGCTGCAGAGACTTGTCAACTTGTTGTGCCATGTAGAAGAACGATTATTGATTGATGGAGCTGGCAGTTCTATTGTGCTACCCAGTCTTGTTTGTTGAGTAGTCAACATGTGGGAACGAGAGGGCAATTGCCAGGCCTGATTTGTGTACTTGGTAACGTAGGCATGTATGAATGTATGTATGTATGTATGTATGCATGTATGTATGTATGTATGTATGTATGTATGTATGTATGTATGTATGTATGCATGTATGTATGTATGTATGCATGTATGTATGTATGTATGTATGTATGTATTTATGTATGTATGTATGTATGTATGTAATTATGAATGTATGTATGTATGTATGTATGTGTATGCATTTATGTATGTATGTTTGTATGTGTGTGTATTTATGTATGTATGCATGTATGTGTATGTGTGTATGTATGTATGTATGGATTTATGTATGTATGTATATATGTATGTATGTATGTATGTATGTATGTATGTGTGTCGATGGTTTTTCATACTATTACGTTTTAAGCATGTTTGTATTTTGTATATTTGTATGTAAATATGTTTTATATGCATTATGTATGTATGTGTGTTGTGTGCGTGCGCTCGTGCGCCCACGCCACGCGTGTGTGTGTTTGTATGTACTTAGCCCAGTTCCAGTAATGATCAAACACAGGGCTACCATTAGCAATTCTCTGCCTTTGTCCGTCCCCCGTTCGCTATTCAGCAGTAAGGGTATGTGTTAATCACCTTACATTGACTTTTACTCTTTCTGGTGTGCTGGATCACAGAGAGGATCTATAGAGCTGAGCAATAAAGGCCTGTTGTCCTTGTAGTTTCTACGACTGTGCAGGTTCGATTTTTACTTTACTCTTCCCCCCGCCTACCATTGAAAAACCCCACAACTGGAATTTAAAACACAAAGCGCTCAGCCATCCGCTGCTCGTATGGGCGGGTTTAACAAAAAATGCTTCTGATGTTGTGAATGATATTGTTAGTCTTATACATTGCTTTAAAAATTGAAATACTTTGGTCACATCAAAAGACACAACGGTCTTAGGAGAACAGAGATGGAAGGAATGGTGCCAGGCGAAAGAGGGAGAGGTAGACCAAGAAGACGATGGCACCAATATATCCAGGAATGCTTGGGTATGACTGTGGCGGGGGCTTGAGTTTTGGCAAATGAAAGTTTATTTCAAACAGGCTGTTGTGGCAGTGACGATATATAAAGGACATGCTACATGATGATGATATACATTTCTAACTTTACACGATAGTCTCTGTTCCGGCGTGTGTATGGTAAGAGAACAAAATACAGATTGTCCAGAAAAGCATACACAGATTGGGATGATATAGGCACGAGCGGCACATAACCAACAAGACTAGTATACAATTGTTGATGACATGTGCTCCACATGAAGCTGACATGTTTTAGTTGACTGAAACCGAACTGGAAATAATTCGCCTGTAGTAGGTGATGACATTTGATGAAGTGACAAATAGAGAATCTAAAAGAAGACTACGTTCAAGTAGAGATGTCACATCTTGATGTCATACTAGGAAGATGTCATGACTATTCACACACAAACAAAAGGCAGGCAGATAGTAACAGCGGACACCATTTAGCCATGAGAATATTGTCTCATAAGAAGATAAGATTGTATGTAAACACAGAGAGTTTTAACATAAGCTGATAGAATTAAATGTTCACAAAAAGAGTATTATAATAGAAATACATGACTATGCGTAAACAAAGACAGTTTTAACATAATTTGAAATAACTATATGAACGCCAAGACAGCTACAACACAAACAGATTGAATGTACTGACAGTTTTATCAATATATGTACGCAAAGACAGTTTAATAATCAAATGACATTATTTTGTGCCCACTGAGACTGTTTTACGATAAACGAAGTTAAATGTACACACATACATAAAGTAACAGGACTGATGTACACAGACTGATGTACGCAGAAGCACTTGTAGAGTCAAAACCTTTAGTTAAGTGCATAACTGACATTTTTTTAAATTCAACATGTAGAAGCAGCCCTCAGAGGCAAAAACATAGTCGACCTAGTTTTTGCTAAAGAGGAAAATTTGATTGAAAACGTTATCGTTGGGGAACTGTTTAACTCAAGTGACCATCAAATCATTCGTTGGGATCTTATTGCAGGGAAAGAAATAAACATACACACGAACATACGACTACTCTAAGGCAGATGTTAAGAGGATGAAAGAGGCAGCGAATCACATAATCTGGAAAGCTATTGTCGGAGGAACAAATGTTGAACAGGAATTGGAGAGTTTTAAAACAGTTCCAGAAACGCTAAAAGAGGAATGTGTTCCATGTAGGGAGGTAAACCCCAAGCGTAAAAAGTGGATAACTAGATTTGTAGTTAAATGTAGAAGAGCTATAAATAAAGCATGGAAAAAAATATATAGAGGCAGGTAAATCAAAACAAACATATTTAAAATATTTGGACAAGCAGAACATATCTCAGAAAGCGAATAAAACAGCAAAAATAGACTTCGAAAAAAAGTTGCTCAGAGGATCAAAACTGAAAGTAAAAGCTTCTTCTCTTATATTAGAAATAAACAAAGAAAGAAAGCCAAAGTAGGCTCCAAGATCCCAGAACCTATAGATATTTTTCAAAGAGACATAGATACAGCGAGATTAAGATCAATCTGTATTACAGAGAAAATGGTTTTTCAAAAATTGGAGAGGTTAAAAGTGGATAAATGTCCAGGTCAAGATGGTATTCATCCAAAATTGCTGTATGAAATCAGAGACCAACTAGCAAAACCATTGGCTATATTATGTTCTCAATCACTTGGAAAAGGGATTGTTCCAACGGATTGGAAAGATGAAGGAGTGATTCCCTTATTCAAAAAGGGCAAAAAATCAGATCCAGCGAATTATAGCCCCATGAGTTTAACGAGCATAGTCTGTAAATTGTTAGAGTCAATAATCAAAGAAAACATTGTAATGCATTCAGACAAATTTAATCTAATTAGAAATAGTCATCGTGGGTTTACTAGAAGGAGATCATGCTTAACAAATATATTAGAATGCATGATGGAGGTTACCAAAATGATAGATTTAGTGGAGCCAGCAGACGTTATTTGTCTAGATTTTGCAAAGGCCTTTGATAGAGTACCTCATAAAAGATTATTTCGAAAGTTAAAATCACATGAAATAGGTGGCGAAGTTGCCAAATGGATTGACAATTGGTTAACGGGATGAAGGCAGAGGGTGGGCATAAATAAGGAGTACTCTGAGTGGTGTGAAGTGAAAAGTGGAGTGCCATATGGCTCGGTTGTGGTTCTTGATATATATAAATGATTTGGACATTGATATGGGATCTATGATTGCAAAATTTGCCGATGACACAAAACTATGCAGTAGTGGCTCATCTATAGCAGAAGTGGATATATTGAGGTCGGATTTAGATAAAATTCAAGAATGGTCTGTAAGCTGGCAAATGGAGTTTAATGTAGATAAATGTACAGTCATCCACATGGGTAGATTCAATATGGAACATAATTACAGAATGGGAGAGAACACTATTAGAAAGATAGATAAGGAAATGGATCTAGGGGTTATAATAGATCATACAGGTAAGGTGAGTGAGCAAGTTAAGGTAGCAGTGAAAAAGGCAAATGCAATGTTAAGTATGATAAAAAGAAATATCAAACATAGGAGCAAGGAAGTGATAGTCAAACTGTATAAAGCATTACTTAGACTTAGATTGGAGTATTGTGTACAGGTGTGGAGTCCTTATCACAGAGGGGATATAAACATCCTGGAAGGAATACAAAAAAAGAGCGACAAAAGCTGATAGTGGGATTCCAGAATTACAGTTATGAGGAAAGACTCAGAAAAACCCGCCTACAGTGTATAGAAGAGAGAAGAATTCGTGGTGATTTAATACAGGTTTATAAGATGATCAGAGGAATGGATAAATTAGACTATAACAAGTTTTTTTAAAATACAGCCACCCGCAATAACAAGAGGGCATAGCTACAAGTTGACTAAAGAGAGGTCCAAATTAGATATTAGGAACTATTGTTTAGTCAGAGAGTGGTGAATGTTTGGAACGCATTGCCAGGGGAGGTAGTGGAGGCAGGGAGAGTTATTGCATTTAAGAATAAATTGGATGCCCATAGATTTTAGAGCAAGGTGATGTAAATTAAACTGGTTGTATACAAACTCTGCAGGGTTTTCTAAACCAGTATAAAGACGTCAAGTTAAGTTAAGTTAAAGACAGTTCAAGCATATAGTGACAGAGTTATATGTACACGAATATCTTTTTAACATAAATTAACAGGACTGTACGTAGATAAACAATGTTCCATCATAAAGTGACAGGGATATATGTACACCACCCTTGCACAACTTTCACACGCGCTTGTCAGGATGAGTCACTTTCATTGCACTTTGGTTGGGCTGGCTTCTGAGAGCGCACATATAAAATAGATACATGCAGACGCACACATACATCCAAGAACTGGTTTATGCGTCTTAATATCGCCCAGTTGACTGCGGTCTATGGTAGAATAGGTGCGCCTCCGCCAGTAGAAACTAGTGAGGCAAACTCGTAAAATTTAAAAAAAAATAAAAATGACACCAAGACCGTTTTAACATAATGTGACAAGACTGTATTTAGACAAAGACACTTCTAGCATAAGGTGACAGGGTTATATGTACACCAAAACCGTTTTAACATAATGTGACAAAAACAGTTCGTACACAAATACAGTTTTAGCATAAAGTGGCTTGACCATGTGCATATACATTTTTATAATTGAGAAATGAAAAACAAAATAAGCTTGTGGTCTGATTACCAGGGTAACACCATCAACTTCTAGGGAAGAGTTTGACGTTTGTCTAAGTCAACCATCAGGTTGTGGTCTGATTAACAGGGTAACACCATCAACTTCTAGGGAAGAGTTTGACGTTTGTCTAAGTCAACCATCAGATTGTGGTCTGATTAACAGGTTAACACCATCAACTTCTAGGGAAGAGTTTGACGTTTGTCTAAGTCAACCATCAGATTGTGGTCTGATTAACAGGGTAACACCATCAACTTCTAGGGAAGAGTTTGACGTTTCTCTAAGTCAACCATCAGATTGCGGTCTGATTAACAGGGTAACACCATCAACTTCTAGGGAAGAGTTTGACGTTTGTCTAAGTCAACCATTAGGTTGTGGTCTGATTAACAGGGTAACACCATCAACTTCTAGGGAAGAGTTTGACGTTTGTCTAAGTCAACCATCAGATTGTGGTCTGATTAACAGGTTAACACCATCAACTTCTAGGGAAGAGTTTGACGTTTGTCTAAGTCAACCATCAGATTGTGGTCTGATTAACAGGGTAACACCATCAACTTCTAGGGAAGAGTTTGACGTTTCTCTAAGTCAACCATCAGATTGTGGTCTGATTAGCAGGGTAACACCATCAACTTCTAGGGAAGAGTTTGACGTTTGTCTAAGTCAACCAACAGATTGTGGTCTGATTAACAGGGTAACACCATCAACTTCTAGGGAAGAGTTTGACGTTTGTCTAAGTCAACCAACATATTGTGGTCTGATTAACAGGGTAACACCATCAACTTCTAGGGAAGAGTTTGACGTTTGTCTAAGTCAATCATCAGATTGTGGTCTGATTAACAGGGTAACACCATCAACTTCTAGGAAAGAGTTTGACGTTTGTATCACACAATCGGTAGACATAAACATATCATGTGAAATGTAGACAGACACATACCGTGTAGTGTGTAGATATATATATATCTCATAACATGTGTAGACATAGATATGTCATGTGATGAATAAGGATGTATGTGTCATATAACGTGTAGAAATAGATATGTCATGTGATGGATACGGATATATGAGTCATATACCGTGTAGACATGGATATGTCATGTGATGGATAAGGATATATGTGTCATAAAACGTAAGATAGATAGATATATGTCATAAAATTTGCAGCAGTCATACATACAATGGGCCAATACAGAAATGTCATGACATGTGCAGACAGAGACATGACATGAAATGGGTAGGCACTGATACACCCAAAAAAAATAGACTTCAAGAGTGACTGAACAGAGTAACTTATAGAAGAGCAATGTGAAAGAATAGACAAGTATGGGAGGATCGATGAGTGGAAGACATCGTGTAGTCAGTCAACAGAAGACATTTATATAATGGATAAGATAATGTGAACATTCTCTCTCACTGCTGGGCAGGAGGACGGTCCACGGACAGGCCCGCATACATCATCAAAATTAAAGCGACCAGGAACACAGGGCCGGCTCGAGAGACGATCAATCCTGGTTCTGACATATATCTGACACCACAGCCTGAGAACACGCGGGACTCCAATATGTGCAATGAATTGGACGCAGAAAATCGACTCAGCCTGACGCTAAAAGCACAAACAGTAGAAGCATTGATGAAATTGAAAACATTCCAGTCATGTCCTCAGAGAATGAAATCTGCGACCTTTGCGGAAAACTGAAATAAATGTATACTTTATAAACATTGTCCAGTAGATAAATACGTATTCTTCTTCTTCATTTACTTGTATTTCGCTCTTATTCAGAATTCGATTTCAATTACTCTAACAAAGGCAGCAATCAGCTCGAGGATGTGTACACTTCCATACAGTTCTTCGTGGAAGGACATTTACTGTTGCGATCTGCTTCTCCTTTCACTGGTGTATAATGTGCCGGACTGCAATATTTTTTTTTTTTTGCGTTCGCCTTATTTCTCTATTCCCCAAGGCGGTGTGCGTTGCACTGTGGTTTTTATTTTGCGCCTGTCGGCCCAATGCATCCGACTTCAGCATGCATTTCATGTAAGGGTCTGCTTCCTCCTGCATTTTCTAAGGGTTTGCTTCCCCGGGGTAACGGCCGGTGCTGTGATGGGGATCGAACCCAGCACCTTCGGGTTGTGAGCCGTCCCACTTAACCACTAGGCCACGCCGTCCCCCTGCTACAATATGTTATCCCCTGTCATGGGCGCCGTGCTACAGGCACAATGGTCTGATGAAATGCATATCTTAACATTTATTATAAATATGACATCACATAATGGTACGCCCCGTGAGCAGATGAAAGATGATTACCTGATCTGGTCCTGAGAGTAGGCGTAATTGCCTACAACAGAGCTCTTCAACCTTTCTATATCTGGCGCCCACTTTTATAACTTCCCTGAGGATTAATTGTCTTTACCACCCACTCAAATCTAAATTTAAGAAAATTTCGCGAGGATTCACCGAGTCTGTTTATTTTGGACTGTTTTTAATACAGTAAGTAATTATTCTTTTACCTCCCACCTGAGAGCTAAAATGTCCACACGTGAGTGGTAGCACCCACATTGAAACGCTCTGATCTGCATGGCCTGTGTGATCTTATTTCATTCTGATCAGAACTTGACCTTAAAAATAGCTTTCGTCTCGTCGTATGTTGTCGTGTTACTCTATTGCAGAAATATTCTCTTTGGCAAGTGTATCTGCTTCTTCGTTGCATGGGATGCTGCAGTGGATTGTTATCCACTGGATTATGTTTTTTTTTGTAGCACTTGACCAATTGTTCGAGTGAGTCTGCTAGGGCGCCGAGTTTATTTTTGAGTTTGTACTTGAGGGCCGTTGACACTGAAAGGACATCTGTGAACACTTCTTGAGGGCACTTTCATCAGCACCCTAAATGGTACCAGCTAATTACTTCACAGCGGTCATACCCAGCTTCGATCTCAAGTGTCCATAGAAATTGAGTTTTCCAAATCAGACATCATTCTTTGGTAGCTTTGAGGCAATTTGGATTTCTTCTTCACGTATCGCTTGTCTATTTAGTTGGCGTTTCCTCCTAGAATATCGCTAGTCTATTTAGTTGGCGTTTCCTCCTAGAATATCGCTTGTCTATTCAGTTGGCGTTTCCTCCTAGAATATCGTTTGTCTATTTAGTTGGCGTTTCCTCCTAAAATATCGCTAGTCTATTTAGTTGGCGTTTCCTCCTAGAATATCGCTAGTCTATTTAGTTGGCGTTTCTTCCTAGAATATCGCTAGTCTATTTAGTTGGCGTTTCTTCCTAGAATATCGCTAGTCTATTTAGTTGGCGTTTCTTCCTAGAATATCGCTAGTCTATTTAGTTGGCGTTTCTTCCTAGAATATTGCTAGTCTGTATAGTTTGTGTTTCTTCCTAAAATATCGCTAGTCTATTTAGTTGGGGTTTCTTCCTCTCGTACCGCTTGTCTATTTCTGTTTCTGTTCTGTTTCTGTTTCTAAGAATCGACGTCACTGCACTCCGGGCATACCCATAAGTGCTCAGTCTCTCTCATCAAACGGCGTAAGGTATGGATGCTGATGGTCCCTCTAGCTCGCTGGTTGTACACTATTCTACTCCGTCCTCTCATGCGCCATACTCCGCTCGAACCTCGTTTAATGTCGAAACTTTGCAGTCTGTTGATTGATGCTTCATCTATTGCTGTGTCCTCATCCAGCGGGCGGACATTGATTGATTTCAAATTGTCACTTCTGTCCATCACCAATGTGCCCATGATGGGAGCCCGTGAAGCCAAGTTGTCAGCTCTTTCATTGCCCTGAACCCCGGTATGCGCAGGACAGTAGATCCAGGTCAGCGCCTGAAGGTTTGAGGCCTCAACAGCAGCTATCCACTCGTACCTAAGCCATCCCTTCTGTACTTTCTGAAGTACGGCTTGCGCGCCTGTCACGATGACTGCCTTTGTTATAGAAGTCTCTGATATCCATTTCAGTGCTGAGGTCACTGCTTCCGTCTCTATTCTCATACTGGAGGTTGTTGACATGCATGCCCTACTGCGCTCAGCAATGACCTCTCCTCTCACTGTAGCCGAGAAACCCCAGCCTGATGTCCGACTCCGCACGACTGATCCGTCGGTGTACATGACAGCGTCACTCTCCTGTGCGTTCTCAGTTATCAGCTGATTTACCTCGTGCTCTGTCTGCTCTATCGTTGTTCCGTTCTCTACATTCCTTGCCTAAGGTTATGATGACTCTCTGGTACTCTATAATTCTATCACCAGTGTAGACTAATTCTTCCCCTTTGGTTATCGTCTCAGCTGGAGTGACGTGTCCGATTGTTGTCTCAGCCTGTGCCATCCATGACGACCCTCTCTTGATTATTGATCTCTTGATATCTGAGATACTTCTGTGCAGAGGGTGTCGAGTGTCTGTGGTGACACGCATATAGGCTTTGACTTGTGCCAGTTTATTTCTGCATGTCACCGATAACAATCCCAACATGTACCGCATCATCACAATCGGGGTATCTCTAGTGCAGCCCAGAACCAGACGCATACCTTCATTCTGGATGCGGTCCAACCGTTCACACTGTGTTCTTGATAGTATGAGGATGCCTAGTCCGTAATCGATAACCGACAACACGACCTGACGAAATAGGATGAACAGGAGGCGTTGTTTCAAGTCAGCAGCAGCCATGGTTTTGAGTGCTCCTAACCCTCTTTCGCATCTTTGTACGATGTGGTCAACATGGCAATTATAGGAAAGACTGCGATCAAAAGTCACTCTGGGGTATTTCAACCTGTCACACCTGTCAAAGGTGCAACCATCAAAAGTGATGCTCGGGAGTTCAACCTTTACTATGGAATTATTCAAAGAGCACCACATCATGCAGGCCTTGTTCGGATTGATCTTGGAGCTTGAGTCGCCGCACCACTGTGAGATTCCTTGCAATGTTTCCTGGATGTCTTTGACCAACTCTTGCCTGTCTGAGCCAGTAATGTACGTTAGGATGTGATCGGCAAATGTCAACGTTCACCCTGTCCCTGTGGGTTGAATATTGACCACTTTTACCGTGTTGATGTTGAACAGCACCGGTGAGAGCGGAGACCCCGTGAGGCAGTCCTGGGCATATTCGCCTCGGTTCTGATGTCCACGATCCCACGCGTAGCGCAACTGTTCTTTCCATCAGGGCAGCTGATATCCAACTAACCAGCCACGGGTTTAAACCACACTGCTGCAGACAGGTAATTAAGGTCCCAGAATCGACACGGTTGTATGCGTCTTCTAGGTCGAGTGCCACCGCGTCTGTTTCTTGCTTTGACTGAAACCCCTCGTACACATCATACGCGAAAGTTACAGCATCAGCCCGGGTCTCCTTCGCTGTTCTATTGCTGCCCAGCGTATCTTGTAGAATCTGCTTGTCTATGGAGTTGGGGTTTCTTCCTAGAATATCGCTAGTCTATTTAGTTGGGTTTCTTCCTAGAATATCGCTAGTCTATTTAGTTTGGTTTCTTCCTAGAATATCGCTAGTCTATTTAGTTGGGTTTCTTCCTAGAATATCGCTAGTCTATTTAGTTGGGTTTCTTCCTAGAATATCGCTAGTCTATTTAGTTGGGTTTCTTCCTAGAATATCGCTAGTCTATTTAGTTGGGTTTCTTCCTAGAATATCACTAGTCTATTTAGTTCGGTTTCTTCCTAGAATATCGCTAGTCTATTTAGTTGGGTTTCTTCCTAGAATATCGCTAGTCTATTTAGTTGTGTTTCTTCCTAGAATATCGCTACTCTATTTAGTTGGGTTTCTTCCTAGAATATCGCTAGTCTATTTAGTTCGGTTTCTTCCTAGAATATCGCAAGTCAGTTTAGTTCGGTTTCTTCCTAGAATATCGCTAGTCTATTTAGTTCGGTTTCTTCCTAAAATATCACTAGTCTATTTAGTTGGGGGTTTCTTCCTCTTGTATATCTCGTCTATTTAGCGGTTGTCTTCCTCAAATATCACTTGTCTATTTAGTTGGTGCTTTTGTTGTGATATATTTGATAGCATGAAGATTGCTGGTGTTGTTTTCTGTTATTCTATGTTACTATTCAGTTTTTATAATGCTTCCCGATAGTTGCCAAGGAACCCTGCATTCTCGCCCTACCAGTAGTGTGTGTTTTTAAGAAATCTACGTAGCCAGGTCATCCGCATAATCATAAATGCAGTTGTGTCTATTTTTGTAGACGTTTTCAGTGTTGTCATTGATGTAGATAAGGAAGATTATCTGGGAGAGGACATCACACTGCTGAACACCTGTTCTATAGTTACAATTTAACTGTGTTGCCCTTGCACTTGCGTTCTTGCTGTTCTGTTATCTAGATAGTTATTGCTCTAGTTGAATATTCTTCCGAATACGTTGCATTGTAACATTTTTTGCTCAGAGCCCGTCTATCTATACTTCCTATACTTCGTCGAAAGCATCCTCAAGGTCTATCCATACTTCGTCGAAAGCATCCTCAAGGTCTATCCATACTTCGTGGAAAGCATCATCAAGGTCTATCCATACTGGCAGCGTGTGTTTTATTTTTGATGGAGAACAGTTTCAATTGCCGTTGCTGTGTTAGTCTTAGTTGACCTGCACTGCTAAGGGACAGATGTCCTTGTGCAGGTCCCAGCTTTGGCGTAATGATTTCTTGATTAGTGGGCTAGACTCGAGCAGCTTATTATTCCACTGCGTTGGGATAAGTGCCTGGAGGTTGTTAATTGATGTGTGAGTCTATTTTAATAGATTCAAACACTAGACCAAATTATACCCCCAGGGGGACGCCTTTTGCTATTGGTTTAGTGTCACGGCTGACACACCGAAGGTGCTGGGTTCGAGCCCCATGACAGCACCGGTCGATACCCAAGGGAAGCAAATCCTTATAAAATGCAGGAGGAAGCAGACCGTTACATAAAATGTATGCTGAAGTCGGATGCACTAGTCCGACAGACGCAAAATAAAAACCACAGTGCAACGCACACCGCTTGGGAAATAGAGAAAAAAGACGAACGCAAAAAAGAAACACAGCCTGTTAGACGCCATCTATGCTGCTCTATATCCTCTAACAAACGACGGTGTTATGGCATGTCACACAGTTAGTCGTTTATTACGATAAGCTCTATGTGGGACAGTGGTGCTATTCGTGTCCTTGTCGCACACAAAGATCCCGGCGGACCACTCGGTGCTATGTGTGTGACGTTTTTCAGTTTACCTTTGCTGCCGGAAGTCTGCTTGTTAGTGTATGATAATTCTTTTCTTCTCAGGATATAAGCTGAGTAGTATTTATTGTTCTTCCCATGAGCTTGCCTGTGTAGCTTGGGCAACTTATTGACCTGTAGCTGTTGTAATGGAGTAAATCCTTTTTTCTATTATGGAAACGCATCACTGGTGTTGTTGTCCACAGTTGTGGTACAATGCCTCGCTTACAGCTGCAGTTCATGATCTTGAGAAGTATTTTGTTGGCAGCAGTTCCCAACAGTATAGACACATCACTGCTTACACTATCTTTTCCTTGGGGCTTTCTTGGTTTAAGGGAATAAATTAACCATCAAGTTCTTGCATTGTCAGATTGGTTGGTTGTCACGTGTTCCTCTGGACAGGTTAACTTGCTTTCGTGGAACGCTTTTCCTATAGTTTCTATTTGCTTTCCTTCCGGTAGGAAACATTGATGATTATTGTATAAAGATTTATTTTTATTTTTGTGTGATTTTTTCGTTCGCCTTATCTATCTATTCCCCAAGACGGGTGTGCGTTGCACTGCGGTTTTCATTGTTCGCCTTTCGACGCTGTGCATTCGACTTCGGCATGCAAATTATTAAAGGGTCTGTTTCCTCTTGCATTTTCTAAGGGTTTGCTTCCCCGGTATAACGGCTGGTGCTGTGATGGGGATCGAACCCAGCACATTCGGGCTGTGAACCGTGTCACTAAACCACTAACCCACGCCGTCCCCACTCAATAAAGATATTTGCTGCAAGTATATCTTTGGTCAATGTTTCCCAATTCTGCAGAAACGCTATTATATTGTTCCTGTCGTTCCTGTTGCTAAACCCTTCTTTGATACACAAATAATAATAACAATAATGTTCGCTTAGACATCAAAGGCCCATTGCGTCGAACGACCACTATCATGTCCAACTGCTGAGGATCGATCGCCCATGCGCAGTGTGTGGACCAAAATCGCTACAGACTCCCGAGTTGGAGCCCAGTACTTCACTGTTTTGGGATTATGGCAGCGAGGAGTGTGTGTTGGACCAATGTTTATGTCTGGCTTTCTTTGTACGTTCGTGTCTGGCGCCCTGAGATATCCGAACTCTGTCCACCCTCGGGTCAGGGGGACCCTTGCTGTGCTGACAATAGGAGGTTGGGCGAGGCATCATGTAACTTGCTGTTGAAGGGGGAGGCAGGAGGAACGCGGCTTCAGTCCGATCATGAAAACCGTTGGCTAGTGATAACAGGGACTGAATTCAGGTGTTCAGTTAAGCGGAACATTGAACGCCAATTTGGACTGGTTTCCCACGGTTCAATCCAGGCATTACATACAGCGAAATGCAGCATAACAAACAGGATAACCGATCGAAAGGACACGAATTCTAAATAATAAAGTTCTTGATACCACCTGGTGAAAGAGTTGTGAATTATAATCCCAACAGGCATTAGCCAAAAGCAAAAAAATCACAATTACTGGAGCGAGACGAGAGCGCAGTCATTCAGGCGCGGCCATCTTGGTTAATCTTACACAAATGCAAACCTCTAATATATAACTATGATTCTCTAATACACAATTACAAATCTCTAGTATGAACGTACATAAACACAATTTCTTAACATAATAAAAGTTATAATAAATTACATAAATTATGTAAGCTTATGCATAAACAATGTTAACTAAAACATAACAACTCTCCAAACATATGACCATCCCAAATCCTTAAGACAAATCAACCTCCTGAAAAGGAGAGATAAAATGACCATTTTCTTACTTCGCACTCAACACACAACTAAACGGTTGCTTGAACAGAATCCGACCACAATACACTGCACAGCGCCGCGTGTGCAAACATCTACATGAAACTGTAAATCACCATCTTTTTGAGTGAACTATGTTTGAAGGTGATAAAAAAGAGCTTCTTCCTCCGAGTTGAGACAAAGGAAGAATTTCGTACGGAACTAAACAATAGCTCGTAAACACTTGCAGATACCACTATATGGCATTGGGTCAAAAGGCAGAAGTCCACAGGACGCTCAATAAATAATCAATCTACCAACCAATACATTAACAATTTTCTAATACATACACACAATTCTATAATGCATTAACATTTCGTAATACATACATACAATTTTATAATACACTAACATTTCGTAATACATACATACAATTTTATAATACATTAACAGTTTTGTAATACATACACACAATTCTATAATACACTAACATTTCGTAATACATTCTTACAATTTTATAATACATTAACAGTTCTATAATACATACACACAATTCTATAATACACTAACATTTCGTAATACATACATACAATTTTATAATACACTAACATTTCGTAATACATACATACAATTTTATAATACACTAACATTTCGTAATACATACATACAATTTTATAATACATTAACATTTCGTAATACATACATACAATTTTATAATACATTAACAGTTCTATAATTCATACACAATTCTATAATACACTAACATTTCTTAATACATACATAAAATTTTATAATACATTAAAGGTTCTCTAATACATACACACAATTCTATAATACATTAACAGTTCTCTAATACATACAAACAATTATATAATACATTAACAGTTCCTAATACATACAAACAATTATATAATACATTAACAGTTCCTAATAAATACACACAATTCTGTAATACATACAGACAGTTACAGTATCATTATGTGGCACAAACTTTGTAGAATGTCGTTCTTATCAAAGCCGTAAGAATCACGATCGTGACCATTTTTCCCCGCCTCGTTAAGTATTATCTTCCGAACATCTTTGATGTCGTGTGTCCATACTCTCTTTGGTCTGTCTCTGTTTCGTTGTCTATATATCATTTTATAAAGTATCCTATTTTCCTAAGCTACTGTTTCTTTTGATGTGGCTAAAGTATTTTAGTTTCCAAGACGCGATTTTGTTTACGAACCAATTTTGTACTATAATCAAATTTCTTGGGACATCTTGTTCTTTTCTTGTCTTCTGGCTGTCCATAGAACTCAGAACTTTTCTCCAACATTTTAGCTTGAAGTATTCTATTTTCTTCTGGACTAGTTGGGTGGTGGCACATGTGCCTCGTCTGTATGTTGTCACACGGAAGATTAATGTCCTCAGAAATTTGTTTTGAAATGTTTAGTATTATGGTGTACGTTTATCGGTTCTTGCGTATTAATTCACCCCAAACAGAATTCCCTGGGTTAACATCATACGTAATTGACAGCTGTTGACTGCAGCACGACTTTCCATTTCGAGTTAAGGGGAAGACAGACCAATATAATTTTATTTTAAATAAATAAGTAAACACTTAGATGAAGATAGATGTGTAGAGAAGATGGTTATATTCAGCTTGCGACAAATCTACTAGAAGATTGTAGGGCCCTGAAAAGGAGCAGAAGAAAATGTCCTGGCAGGCACATTGAAATAATTGGACGACCAAGCACCACAATTTTAATTATTGAAGTGGCCAGAATAAAACAATGTCGCCGGCAAGAATGACGGTAAAAGCGTCCAAACCATTTACTTTGATGCGTCGACGCCACATGAACGAATCAAGCATTTGCTTGTGTGTACCGCGTGTTGCTCTTGTTTCTCTCCGTTGCCGTTTGCCAAGAATGTTCGACGCATTGAAGATGTCCGGCTGGGGTAGGGCCAACAAAGTTGACCAAGTAATTTACTGTTTGATGGTTAAATCTTAGTTTATTGGCAATCCCGTTGTAGGCGCGATGTTTGACACCTCCAAAATTAAAAGCGGACAATTCTGTCACGTCACTTCCCCAAAATACGGTGTTAAAAATATATATTTGTTTGTTCGAGGTGAATTAAGGCAAATGTTCCCGTTCCTCTGCAATGCCATTCTTCTTCGGACTGTTTTTGGGCAGTTTCCTTTTGCTGCTGTTTAACCTCTGCAATGCCATTCTTCTTCAGTTTTTGGGCAGTTTCCTTTTGCTGCTGTTTAACCTCTGCAATGCCATTCTTCTTCAGTTTTTGGGCAGTTTCCTTTTGCTGCTGTTTAACCTCTGCAATGTCATTCTTCTTCAGACTGTTTCTGGGCAGTTTCCTTTTGCTGCTGTTTAACCTCTGCAATGCCATTCTTCTTCAGACTGTTTCTGGGCAGTTTCCTTTTGCTGCTGTTTAACCTCTGCAATGCCATTCTTCTTCAGTTTTTGGGCAGTTTCCTTTTGCTGCTGTTTAACCTCTGCAATGCCATTCTTCTTCAGACTGTTTCTGGGCAGTTTCCTTTTGCTGCTGTTTAACCTCTGCAATGCCATTCTTCTTCAGTTTCTGGGCAGTTTCCTTTTGCTGCTGTTTAACCTCTGCAATGCCATTCTTCTTCAGACTGTTTCTGGGCAGTTTCCTTTTGCTGCTGTTTAACCTCTGCAATGCCATTCTTCTTCAGTTTTTGGGCAGTTTCCTTTTGCTGCTGTTTAACCTCTGCAATGCCATTCTTCTTCAGTTTCTGGGCAGTTTCCTTTTGCTGCTGTTTAACCTCTGCAATGCCATTCTTCTTCAGTTTTTGGGCAGTTTCCTTTTGCTGCTGTTTAACCTCTGCAATGCCATTCTTCTTCAGACTGTTTCTGGGCAGTTTCCTTTTGCTGCTGTTTAACCTCTGCAATGCCATTCTTCTTCAGACTGTTTCTGGGCAGTTTCCTTTTGCTGCTGATAATTGAGCCGAGATATCAAAAACTTGTGACGTTCTCGATTTCTTCTTTTCCAGATCAACTTTTGGTCTGCGTCTTGCTGTCTCTTGCGCATAATCTTGGATTTACTGATGTTCAGGTATAAATTGTGTTTTTCATTGTTGCGCCTAATAGACAGGAGCAGCTGCTCTTGTCCCTCTTCTCACTTTCAGCAAAGTTTTTAGTCTTCAGCATTTCTATGTTCTAATACGAGTATTTCATTACCACTTACTTTAAGTAAGTCGAATTGTTGTTGTTGTTGTTTGTTTTTTGTTGTTGTTGAAGTCCTAAAGCGAGTAACTTCCATTCTGCGCTCTAAAATTAACAATAAAGGGTGGGTTGCTGTAGCTTTACTTACATCCCCGGTTTGCTGTTAAATGTTAATCGGGTTTCTCTAAGCAGTTGTGCTATGGTCAACTTAATCAACATATCACTCGCTACTACGGGGATTGCGACGATCTCCTACCAGGTTAGCCAGTCTGGCATAAAGTATCCTCGTTCCAGGGAAGACTACGTGTGAGAGAAGTGGAGGTTTGGTCAGTATTTTGTGCTTGACCTTGACTAACATGTCAGATGTTATGACTGACTAGACGTTGGTCTCCCCTCACAACATTGAATTGTTGGTCATTTTGGTCGTTCTTGATATTCCTCATTGTTGTTTATGCATTTGTGTTTTACAGTATGATACACGCAAGTCTCCAATACATAAACTCAGTTCTCTAATTCATAAACACAAGTCTCCAATACATAAACTCAGTTCTCTAATTCATAAACACAAGTCTCCAATACATAAACTCAGTTCTCTAATTCACAAACACAAGTCTCCAATACATAAGCTCAGTTCTCGAATTTATAAACATAATTCTATAACACATAAACACAATTATAAAATACATAAACACAATTCTATAACACATAATGTAACAGTCCCCGCCGGAGCAAGGGGAGTTTAGGACAGGCGTGAGGTAGTTTCGGATGCCTGAACATGTTAAAGCTTAATGCTACCTGAATGCGTGTCAAGGTCACTCACCGTCTCAACAAAGGAGAACAGAGTTGGGGTAAGGAATGTGGACAGGTGGAAACTGACCGCTGGCCTGCCGATTTTGATAGGGGGAGATTGATTGACAGACAAAATTGGCAACGGGGCTTGATGCGAGAGAATGAGTGACATGTGTGCAAGGTGTTTCGTGACAATGGGACTGAATGTGGCCATCACCTGAAATCCTTTGGACGAGCTCGGACTTTGCTTGAGTATATATAACGAGAGGAAGTTTGGCTCAGGGGACTGGATGGAGAGAGGCTGGATAGAGAGAGGCTGAATGGAGGAGAGGCTAGAGTGAGCGAGAGAGAGACTGAATGTAGATAGTATGTTTAACTCACCGACTTAGGTAGAAGAGCGATTGATAGACTGTTGGACGAATGTTTAGTGATGGAACAGGATCGCTCAAATAGGTGTGTGAGTTTTGCATTAATAGATAATCTGAACGTGTGTTTGTAAGCAAGGACACATTGTGAACGAATTATGTCGAGATCGCCCGCCTGAGGGGATTTGAGTGAGGAAGAGTATTTGATAAGGTGTGTTTTAGACGCAGTTAAGGCGATGTGTCTGTGTGATGTAATTGCAAGGCAATAGAACTGGGTTTTAGATAGTTCGGAATACCATCAATAGCTAATGCTTACAATTCCCGTTTTAGTAATATGTATATCAACATATATATAATAATAGAATGCTTAGTTAAGATGATATGTTTTATATTGTGTTTGCAATTTCTCAACTCATTGTATGATATGAGTATGATATAATAAATATGCCACCTGCTGTGTGATATGTCATTTACTGAGTATGGTCATGAATGATGTGGAGGAGTGTGAGAATGTTCTAAGTTAGAATAACGGCCAGGGCAAATAGTGGGTCGGCTACAATAAACACAAATATCAAGTACATAAACAAAATTCTACAACACATAAACACAATTCCCTAATAAATAAACACAATTCTCTAACACATAAACACAATTCCCTAACACATAAACACAATTCTCTAAGACATAAACACAATTCTCTAATACATAAGGACATCTCTCTAATTCAACAAGAACAATAAGCAACATGTCCCCTAATGCCGTTTCCAGACGCGATTGTTAGCTTTTTTCTACTGCCTCTATCACTGTCACCCGTCAGAACATCTTTGATGCTGTGTGTCCATCTTCTCATCTGTCTGTGCCTCGTTTTCTAGGTACCATATATTGAAATTGAGCGTTTCCCCAAACTATTGATTTTTTAAAAAGTTTTTTGCGTTCGCCTTATTTCTCTAATCCACAAGACGGTGTGCGTTGCAATGTGGTTTTTGTTTTGCGCCTGTCGGCCCAGTGCATCTGACCTCAGCATGCATTTTTATGTTAAGACCTGCTTCCTCCTGCATTTTCTAATGGTTTGCTTCCCCGGGGTAACGGCCGGTGCTGTGATGGGGATCAAATCCAGCACCTTCTGGTTGTGAGCCGTGTCACTTAACCACTAGCCCACGCCGTCCTCTATTGAGGAGTTTGATGTGATCAAAGTATTTTAGTTTGCTAGACATTGTGCTGTTTACCATTCAATTTCGACCTATATAAAGCTCGTATTGGGCTTCTGTGTTTTTATTGTTCTCTTTCCGTGATATTTCAGAACTTTCCTGAAGCATTTTAATTCGACACACTCAATCTTCTTGTTTAGCCTTCAAGTTTCCCCATTTTTTAAAAATTAAGTCACAAACATTTAGACTTACCCATTAATGGGGACACCAGTTGTCTTGTAAATCCATGGAACTGCCAAAAAGTACTGATAGTGTTCATAACTAGATTTGCGTATCTGTTAGTTTCCACTGCAAAAGTATTTATAACATCTACATATGCTAACTAATTAGACCTACCACACACACATCTGTTGCAACAATTAAACCTCATCACAACGATTACTGGAATAATGTACCACATCCACGTGAAACAGAGGGAAAATCGTTAAAAAAGTGTTTGAAGTCAATCTAGCCATCTCCTGTTCGTGTGATGGTCCTTTTTGTGTGACGGTCCTGTTTTTGTGATGGCACTGTTTGTGTGATGGTCCTGTTTGTGTGATGGTCCTGTTTGTGTGATGGTCCTGTTTGTGTGATGGTCCAGTTTCACAGCTGTACGTTGCCAAAGCAAAACTTAGTGTCCTCAGATATTTTTTGCTTTTGTTATTTTTTTCGTGTTCTATCTGTCGTTTCTCATTTTATTTTACTTCTGAATAGCCTTGACTATTCTTTTCCTCATTTCTTATTGACAGTTTACATTGTTGTTGAGAATGAACTGAGATGACTGAAACCTGTCACGTTTTCGATTTCTTCATTTCACAGAGTAACGTTGGATCTGTTTTTTGTGTTGTCGGTGGTCATTAGTTATTTAAATACTTTTCTATCCACTTATGTTGTTAACCGAAAGGGGGATGAGCATAAGTCGTATGTCCTGCGCCAAGTGCGTTGCGTCGATCAAAATGAACCCGTACCGCTGCACAGTCACTCTAATGTCATATATCCACCTACCTCGCGGCTCCTACCTTGCCCTGTAGCCATATCTACCAGCGCTGTAAGCAATCAGGGGAAGTTGATGAAGGTGCCTTGTCATAAGATGATCAAACAAACGCATTTTGTGTCTAGAAATGTATTCTGCACAAAAAGTAGTTCCGACCATCCAGCGGATGTCGTCGTTTCGTATTTTGTCTTTCCTGATAACTCCGATGACCTTCATAAAACACTTAATTTGACACGTCCAAATTGTGCTCTCATGCTCCATGAACAAAGGCCATTTTTGGCACTGGTAGCACAGAATCTGCATTAATATACTGTTTATCAGCTGTTGCTTTGTTGCCAAACTAATGCTTGGGCGCCTAATCAGTGGCGACAGCTGATACGTTACAGCAGATTATTTCGGACACCTAGTCTCGATTGCCTTGTCGATCCTATTGCATGTGTTTAAAAATTGTGCTTTAGTACGCGAACTCACGACCTGTTGAAGAGTCATAACATTGACACGTATGTTGAGTGGACCAGGTGTTCTGCTCATTCTCAAAGTATCTGTTTTCTTCTGGTTAATTCTCAAATTGCATTTAGCACAGGTAGTCGCAAGCGCCTTCATGTAATTTTGCCGTTTATTTTCATCGTCGTACAGCAGATACTGTGCAAACAGAAATTGGTGTGTTGAGTTAGGTTTTCTCTCAGACGTCTCAATTTGACTGGTATCTGATGCGATTCTACGCATGTATATGTTATACAGCAGAGGAGAAATCACATTCCCTTGTCTCACGCCGGTAGTGATTTTTTTTCGGTTTTTTATTTTTTTCGTCGCCTCATTTTTCTAATCCCCAAGGCAGTGTGCGTTGCACTGTGTTTTTATTTTGCGCCTGTCGGCCCAGTGCATCCGATTTCAGCATGCATTTTATGTACGGGTCTGCTTCCTCCTGCATTTTCTAAGGGTTTGCTTCCCCGGTGTAACGGCCGGTGCTGTGAAGGGGATCGAACCCAGCACCTTCGGCTTGTGAGCCGTGCCACTTAACCACTAGACCACGCCGTCCCCCGGTAGTGATTTGAAAAGCATCTGTGATACCATCAGTCGTTCTGACGACGTTTATATCCGAACGAAATAGTGCTCTGACATTGTCAAGTAACTGGCCTTATACACCACAATCTTCCGGTATCTTTCAAAGTTTAGTCATGTCTATCCTATTAAACGCTTTTTCCTGATCTATGAAAGCAATGTATAGATTTGTGTAGTCTTTTATTGATATATCGGTTAATAGCTTCACAATGAATAAGACGCACGTGCAACCTATACCTCAGCGAAATCTAAATTGAGTTCGGGACTGTTGAGATTCAACAATAGGCTTTACTTTCTGCTCGAGGTTCTTTTTATCCATTTAACCAGTATGGCTAAGTAGCGATATGCCTCCTCTGTACGTATCACAGTTTCTTTTGTCGCCTTGCCATTTTTCGTCCAAATTGACACGATTACAGCTTTCCATTGTCTGGCCCACATCAACCTTTATACGCCTTTCTAAAGAGTCGCTGTGGTCAGACTAACCCTGTTTCACCATTAATATGAATAGCATTCGTTGTTATGACGTCATACCAGGGGACTTACTCTTATGACTATTCTTAATAACTCTCTATTTCTTGAATCATTATGTCAAGTCTTATACGATCTGGGATGCGTGGTAAAAAAACTGAATCACCCGTGGCGATAAGGGGGTTGAAAAGTTCTTGGAAGTATTCCTTCCACCGATCTCTTCTCCTGAGCTCATTAAACATAGGAAAGCCATACTTGTCATTGAAGGCTGTAGTAGGATTGAAACACTCGTCTCCAAATCGTCTTGATACTTTTGATAAAGTCACTAGGGCGATTGTGGCATATAGATGCCAGTTGCTCGCCATAATGTTTTCAAGATGCTTTTCTAGCGTGCTTTATTATCCATTTAGCGTGTCGTCTTGCTGTGTGGTAGACGATGAAGCCGTCTTTCTGTCTTGTAGACGATGTAGTCGTCTTGCTGTCTGGTAGACGATTTAGTCGTCCTGCTATCTGGTAGACGATGTAGCCGTCTTGCTGTCTGGTAGACGATGTAGCCGTCTTTCTGTCTGGTAGACGATGTAGCCGTCTTACTGTCTGGTAGACGATTTAGCCGTCTTGCTGTCTGGTAGACGATGTAGCCGTCTTGCTGTCTGGTAGACGATGTAGTCGTCTTGCTGTCTGGTAGACGATTTAGTCGTCTTGCTGTCTGGTAGACGATGTAGCCGTCTTACTGCCTTGTAGACTATTTAGCCGTCTTGCTGTCTGGTAGACGATGTAGTCGTCTTGCTGTCTGGTAGACGATTTAGTCGTCCTGCTATCTGGTAGACGATGTAGCCGTCTTGCTGTCTGGTAGACGATGTAGCCGTCTTTCTGTCTGGTAGACGATGTAGCCGTCTTACTGTCTGGTAGACGATTTAGCCGTCTTGCTGTCTGGTAGACGATGTAGCCGTCTTGCTGTCTGGTAGACGATGTAGCCGTCTTGCTGTCTGGTAGACGATGTAGCCGTCTTGCTG
This sequence comes from Ariolimax columbianus, assembly GCA_036924085.1. Taxonomy (NCBI): domain Eukaryota; kingdom Metazoa; phylum Mollusca; class Gastropoda; order Stylommatophora; family Arionidae; genus Ariolimax; species Ariolimax columbianus. Next base: position 64,867,195 of record JAVGWX010000005.1, on the reverse strand, counting down.
TCTGGTAGACGATGTAGCCGTCTTTCTGTCTGGTAGACGATGTAGCCGTCTTACTGTCTGGTAGACGATTTAGCCGTCTTGCTGTCTGGTAGACGATGTAGCCGTCTTCCATGTCTGGTAGACGATGTAGTCGTCTTGCTGTCTGGTAGACGTTGTAGCCGTCTTGCTGTCTGGTAGACGATGTAGCCGTCTTGCTGTCTGGTAGATGATGTAGCCGTCTTGCTGTCTGGTAGATGATGTAGCCGTCTTGCTGTCAGGTAGACGATGTACTCGTCTTGCTGTCTGGTAGACGATGTAGCCGTCTTGCTGTCTGGTAGATGATGTAGCCGTCTTGCTGTCAGGTAGACGATGTAGCCGTCTTGCTGTCTGGTAGACGTTGTAGCCGTCTTGCTGTCAGGTAGACGATGTAGCCGTCTTGCTGTCTGGTAGACGTTGTAGCCGTCTTACTGTCTGGTAGACGATGTAGCCGTCTTGCTGTCATGTAGACGATGTAGTCGTCTTGCTGTCTGGTAGACGATGTAGCCGTCTTGCTGTCTGGTAGACGATGTAGTCGTCTTGCTGTCTGGTAGACGATGTAGCCGTCTTGCTGTCTGGTAGATGATGTAGCCGTCTTGCTGTCAGGTAGACGATGTAGCCGTCTTGCTGTCTGGTAGATGATGTAGCCGTCTTGCTGTCTGGTAGACGATGTAGTCGTCTTGCTGTCTGGTAGACGATGTAGCCGTCTTGCTGTCTGGTAGATGATGTGCCGTCTTGCTGTCAGGTAGACGATGTAGCCGTCTAGCTGTCTGGTAGATGTTGTAGCCGTCTTGCTGTCTGGTAGACGATGTAGTCGTCTTGCTGTCTGGTAGACGATGTAGCCGTCTTGCTGTCTGGTAGATGATGTAGCCGTCTTGCTATCTGGTAGACGATGTACTCGTTTTGCTTCTTGGATGACAACAAACCCTTTCTTTTTTGTTTCTGTTTCTGTTACTAAGAATCGACGTCACTGAACTCCTTGCATGCCCATAGGTGCTCAGTCTCTCTCGGCAAATGGCGTGAGGTATGGATGTTGATGGTCCCTGTAGCTTACTGGTTGTACACTCTCCTGCCCCGTCCTCTCATGTGCCATACTCAGCTCGAACTTCGTTTAATGTCGAAACTTTGCAGTCTGTGGATTGCTGTTTTATCTATTGCAGTGTCATCTAACCAACGGTCATTGATGTGTTTCTTCTTCTTCTTCTTCTTCTTCTTCTTCTTCTTCTTCGTACGTAGTCAGACAGTCACCATTGATGTGTTTCAAAATGTCACATCTATGCATCACTAATGTGCCCATGATGAGAGCTTGTGATACCATGAGATCAGCTCTTTCATTGCCTTGAACTTCAGCATGAGCAGGACAGTAGATTTATATCAACTCATGTAGGTTTGAGGCTTTAACAGCTGTAATCTACTCGTAAGCCATCCCATATGTACCTTCTGAAGTATGGCTTGCGCGTCTGTCACGATGACTGCCCTTGTTATAGAAGTCTCAGATATCCATTTCAGTGCTGAGGTCACTACTTCTGTCTCCATTCTCAAACTAGAGGTTGTTAACATGTATGCCCTACTGCGATCAGCAACGACCTGTCCTCTCACAGCCCCAGCCGAATCCCCCACTGCGCATGACTGATCAGTCGGTGTATATGACAGCATCATTCTTCTGCGCGCTCTCAGTTATCAGCTAATTCACCTCGTGCTCTCCTTTCCCCTTGCTCTATTTTCTGAATTCCTTGCCTAAGGTTATGATGACTCTCTGGTACGCTATTATTCTATCACCAGTGTGGATACATTCGTTCCCATTGGCTATCGTCTCAGCTGGGGTGACGTATCAGTTTATGTCTGGATGTCACCTATAACAATCCCAACATGTACTGCATCATCACAATTGGCGTATCTCTAGTGCAGTCCAGAACCAGTCCCATACCTTCATTCTGGATGCGGTCCAACCTTTCACACTGTTTTCTTGATAGTGTGAGGATGCCCAGTCTGTAATCGATAACCGACAACACGACCTGACGAAATATGACGAACAGGAGGCGTTGTTCCAAGTTGGCAGCAGCCATCATCTTGAGTGCTCCTAACCCTCGCTTACATCTTTGTACTTTATGGTCAACATGGCAATTATAGAAGAGACTGCGATCAAATGTCACTCCTAGGTATTTCTTCTTCTTCTTCTTCTTCTTCTTCTTCTTCTTCTTCTTCTTCGTTCGTTCTCAATCTCCCACTACCAAACCCTGAAAGGGTAAGTAGCAGAATGTAGTCCAGAGAACGGAATGCGTTGTGTTGTAGTTTACAGCTTGGTTGCGATATTTGCACCTTTCGGTCCAACACATCCGACTTCAGCACGAATTTGTTGAGTACCGTGTTAGCATTCCCTCTTCGATCCCTTCTCCCTAGCCAGTCTGCCCTTCTGCAGCCTGTTATCCAGGATCACCGCGTGGAGGGGTACAAGGGTCTTGGCATCTATGGTTCGCTGGCCCTGACGCTAGCAGTCAGCTATGGGTCGCTGACCACTGCAGCTCATGCGCTGCTCAGCATCTTGATCCCCGAGGCATTTCAACCTGTCACACCTGTCAGGGGTGCAACCATCAAATGTGATGCCCGGGAGTTCAGCCTTTACTATGGAATTATTCAAAGAGCAAAAGAATAGCAAAGGCCAGCACAGTCTTTGGTAGAATGCGCTCGATGGTCTGGGCACGTCTTGGCATCAGCGTCAAGACCAAACTCAAAGTCTACCGTGCAACCATCATTCCAACCCTACTATACGCTTGCGAAAGCTGGACTGTATACTCTGGACATGCAAGGAGGTTAAACCACTTCCACACAGGTTGCCTGAGGCGAATATTCCACACCCGATGGCAAGATCGTGTCACTGACATCGAGGTTCTCTCGAGGGCTAACATGCCCAGCATCCATGCACTGCTAGAAAAAGCACGACTAGGATGGGCCGGACACCTCGTCCGTATGTCAGACGAGCGGCTCCCAAAGAAGCTTCTCTACGGCGAGCTGAGAGAGGGATGGCGCGAGAGAGGGCGCCCAAAGAAACGTTTTAAAGACGGTCTGAAGGACTCACTAAAACGTTGCCAGATAGACATCGACACCTGGGAATATCTTGCGAAAAACAGATCTGACTGGAGAAGCGCAGTCAAATCGGGTGTAGCTGCTGGTGAAGATGACCGTGTTGTGAAAGCCCAGAACAGACGCGAGACGCGGAAATCCCGAGCAGCGGGAACACCATCCCCTTCTACAAACCTCGTGTGCCCAATATGTAGCAGATGTTTTCGTGCTCGCATTGGCCTGTTCAGCCACATGCGCACCCCCGCCCAACAGGGAAATCTGTGACAAGGATGATGTCGGCGGTTCTCATCGACAACGATGGACAGCTATTATTATTCAAAGAGCACCACATCATGTAGGCCTTGTTTGGATTAATCTTAGAGTTTGAGTCACTACACACTGTGAGATTGCTTGCAAGGTTTCCTGGATGTCATTGATCAACTCTTGCCTGTCTGAGCCAGTTCTGGATGTCTTTGACCAACTCTTGCCTGTCTGAGTCAGTTCTGGATGTCTTTGACCAACTCTTGCCTGTCTGAGCCAGTTCTGGATGTCTTTGACCAACTCTTGCTCTTGCCTGTCTGAGCCAGTTCTGGATGTCTTTGACCAACTCTTGCCTGTCTGAGCCAATTCTGGATTTCTTTAACCAACTCTTGCCTGTCTGAGCCAGTTCTGGATGTCTTTGACCAACTCTTGCCTGTCTGAGCCAGTCCTGGATGTCTTTAACCAACTCTTGCCTCTCTGAGCCAGTCCTGTATGTTAGGATGTTATCGGCAAATATAAACGTTCACCCTGTCCCTGTTGGTTGAATATTGACTACTTTTATTGTGTAGATGTTGAACAGCACCGGTGATATAGGAGACCCTTGAGGCAGTCGTGGACATATTGCTCTCGGTTCTGATGTTTACGATTTCACGCGTAGTGCAACGGTTCTTTCCATCAAAGGCAGCTTATATCCAACTAGCCAGCCACGGGTTCAAACCACACTGCTTCAGACATGTAATTAGAGTTCCAAAATCGACACGGCTGAATGCGTCTTCCAGGTCGAGTGCCACCGCGACTGTTTCTTGCTTTGACTGAGAACCCTCATACATATCATAATCCAAAGTTCCAGCGTTACTCCAGGTCTCCTTTTCTGTTCTGAAGCTGCCCATCGTATCGGGTAGGATGTGCTCCCGTTCTAGGTAGGCCATTATTTTCCTGGCCACTATCATCTCGAGCAATTTGCCATTTACATTCTGCAAATGTGTTGTGTGGTAATTTCGCTACATAGCTGACCGTGAATTTGAAGACACGATTGGTCGGATTTCACTGTTACCCGTACAATAATGTAACACCGCGATAAAAATGGCGGAGACAACCGACCACAAACCGAGTAGAGGAAACTCGTTAGCCCCGCAGGCAACTATTCTAGGTGAAGGAAAACTCTGATGACAAACCACACATAAGAGTCATCGCGGGAGCTACGGTGATCGTGCTCTGACGTCGATGTCTCCAGCAAATGGCGACAAGGAAAGTGGATGCAGAAAGAGAGGAAGGAAAATAGCAGGAAAGAGAAAATGTCGAAGAAAGTCAGATAGACTTGATTTTTTTAAATGTCCGTATAGCCAACTAGAATTGCCGTAGCGCCACACAATGGGAAGTCATTCTCCCAAAATTAGTATACGATTTCGACATCATTATTATCAAGGACACCCTGCTTGAAGGAGAATGTTGTCGTCAAGTATCCTACCCGACACGCTGGGCAGCTACAGAACAGCGAAGGAGATCTGGAGTAATGCTGGAACTTTCGCGTATGATGTGTATGAGGGTTTTAACTAAGCTTCTTTTTTAGACCGAATAGTCTCCCTTACCATATCACTCCACCAAGCTGTTCGATTCTGATCTTTCAGGTGACGTAATTTCTTTGTTCCCCAGTACCTGCGAAGAACAGTCGTCAAAGTTTCTATAAAGATAGCCCATTCACTATATGTGTCCATAGGGTCTTCTGTAAGTGACATAAAAACATTTGTAACCTCTCGACATTCAGTATTCCGAACAGCTTCATCTCCTAACTTTTGACCGTTTGTTACCAAAACTGGTTCGACCGTCTTTGGACACGTCCTGTGTCAACACGACTGGCTGATGGTCAATAGCCATTCATATGTTTTTAATAACCCTAGAATATGTTGTGTTAGATTACATTATCTTGGTTTTACTGATGTTCAAGTACAGATTTTGTTCTTCGCTGTGTTGTTTAACTGACAGGATCATCTGCTCTAGTCCCTCTGCGCTCGTTGAGAGTATTGGTGTGCCATCAATATATATATAAGTTCTCATATTTATAAGTTCTCATATTTATAAGTTCTCATATATATAAGTTCTCATATTTCGTTTCTACCGATTGTAAGCAGGTCGTACGTATCGTAATGTTGTCACTTCTGATATTTCTCATTGTGAATTCTGCAAAAGATGGTGACTAGATAAGAGGAGAGCATACATCCTTGTCTTACTCCTTTTTTGCACTTCAAACTTGTCGGATATTTCGTGAGCTATTTTGATGATTGCATCTTGTTTCTGAAACCATGTTTTTATTAGGTGAATCAGGTACGATGGAAACCCCATGTCTGGCATGATTTACCACAGGATTTTCCGCACACAGTCAGAAGCCTTGATGCAATTTATAAACCAAGTGTGTAGGTCTATAATGTAGGTCTCTGCATTTTTATATCAGATCCATCGTGTTAAGGATGCTAACCCTCATGTCTATGTCATGTCTGAAACATGTCAGTCCTTCATCGTCTATTTTCATTTATATCGTCTTCATAATGATCTGTAGAAGGATTTTAATAGGATGACTTATAAAGCGATGCTTCGGGACTTAGTGCATAGCTTTAGGTCGTCTTTCTGAGAAAGTGGGATTTAAAAAGATTTTGTCAATGCGTTGGATCACATTACACTATTTCAGATCTTCTGACATAGGGTATGGTAACACGTGGTTTCCTTCCTGCTTGTATGAATTCGGTCGTCATATCTTCGCGTCCTGGTGAGTTTTATTTATGCATGCCTTGTATTGCTGAGCGGACGTCACATGCCATAAGCGGTGGCTGCTTATCTTTGTTCTGAGATGTTAGATTGAAACTTCGTCCTATGTCTTCGCACATTTCTCTACATGATTCTGTCCATCTCTCCAGCATGCCCTTACTTTCTATCAGTACGTTACCCCCGCATCATTGTTTACATTGCACTGTAGCTCAAACTTAGCAGTTGATGTCCTAATGTCTTTGAACGAATCTCCTTCCTCTCTTTGTCTGTGTAACTCTTTCTCTTTTATGGCACATGTGCATAGTACTGTTTCTTTCGCTTCCTAATCTTTCTTATGATTTCTCTTTTCCTTGTTCTGTAGTTAGTATGTTCTGTTCTTGACTGTTTTAGCTTTCTCCTTTCTTCTTTGAGTCTCAATGAGTTTGTTTTTTTCTGTGATATGACTCTGATTTGTATGTTTCCTCTGTATCTTGTTGTTTGCTAATGAGATGAAAATATCTTTTCTGTGTAGTCTGTTGATCAGAAGGCCTGCTTTCATAAGCATAATCACCTCAAATTGATCTTTTACTACATAAACACAGTTTCCAGTACCAGTAGCAAAGCAATATGATCATTTTCGGGAAGGTCAGTCATGAACATAAAGGGTACTCTTAGCGATGTTGAAAAAATGTTGAAAAGTACTTGCTGTTTGTGCTGAATGAGGTAGTTGAAACCCATGCTGTCGACGTACTTATGCACAGTTGTCTATGTTTTCTTGTAAATCAGTTCTAAGCGTCTTTGTTTCATTTCTGAAAAAAATATCTATCACACTTTCCTTTAACACGCGATTTTGAGCGCACTAACAAAAAAGTTTCTTTTCTATTGAACTAGTAGCCATATTGGAGAGGCTATTATTGTTCATAGAATTACACATATGTGTTTACATTCTTTTCAATGTACTTACTCAATGTGCTTCAGTAGCCGAGCTCACTTGAATACGGATAATCAGTTTCAGCAACTTTCCCGTCTGTTCATACACTTTTTGGAGGTTGTTATCTACAATTAAACCCAATAATCCAGTACAAGGCTTGGCTTTGTCTTTTGAGATGTAAATATTTACCAATTCATTGTGTAGTGCCATAAAGTTCAATACCTTAGGGTATGTGTTTTGATGGGTTTTTTTTTACATTGATCATCAGGAAAACATCTTTTCAAGTGCGTAAATTGTGCATGGTATTTTTTCTTGCAGGTGTACTTATTTTTCAAAAACTTGTTAACAGAACTTAATCGAAAGATCTAGATGCCTATAGAGTGTCCCATTTTCTTAAAGATATGTTCACTAATTCTAAAACATTACTAATATTATAACACGAAATTTAATACAACTTCACGAAACTTAATACAATGATGACATTTAAATCGCTATCACAAAACTAATCAAAAAGCACTGAAATAACATCTGAAACACACTTTGAGAACTTGGAATAAACTATTCAGCAAACATATCAAACTGATTCTAGCATTACAAACAAAACGTTTAGATAGCCCTAGGAAAAAAGAAATTCAATTATATATCAGCCATGACTCTTACGTGTCGACTCCAAAAAAAGTTACTCATTTTTTTAGCGAATTAATTTTGCTAACATCAGCACGCGGGTTAGAAAGAAAAATCTGAGCTTGTGTGTTAGAAAAGTTGTGACTGAAGATAACAGTGAAGTAGACAATATATTGAATTTATTAGCATCGGTAAAATTGTTAGTTTTTTGCTCAAACTCAACAGCCAGCCATCACATTTAACAAACCTACAGATAAATGAACGCAAAATGTTAAAAATGCAACTGATTTACATACAAATGGCTATTGAGGGTGGTATACCACATTTATTTATGGCCACTGTTGAGGAGAACAAAAATGGCAGACACGTGACAAGATGATGCCAGGAACAGCTTTGGTAAAATTGCTTACTTTTTGTTCAAACTCAACAACCATCCATCAGCTTTACTGGACATACAGATAAGTGGATGCAGAATGTTAAAAATACAACTGCTGTACTTAAATACGGATTTTATATGCTGTGTACGCATGCAAACGTGCCTGATTTTCAATTGCTTATATATTCCGATTCCCGCTATCAGTTTTCGAACAATGGCATTAATATGAGGAAGGCTAATCCCAGCTTGCATTTCGATTACATACCCAAAAAAATCACAGATTATCTAGTAGGGTTACCAACATTATGCTCTTGGAAAAACAGAGCCCAACCCAATACTCTTAAGTGGAACGCCCATAGAAGACTGTGACGAAAATGTCTATCTGGGAAGGTTCCTCAACATGGAGAACAACATAAAACCTGAGATAGCAGACGGAAACTGACGAGATAGGCAGCCTTCAACTCCATCGTGACAGCAACAGACCCCACTAAGGACACCAGCCTACGTGCGGACATCTTTGACTCGGTAGTCCTGCCAGCGTTATGATATAGTAGCGAAACCTGGTCTCTAACCAAAGTGGCAGAGAACCAACTGAGAACAGCACACGCATCTCTTGAAAGACGCCTTGTGGGCATAACTCTCAGACAATAGCGCAGAGCGAACTACACAATAGCTACATCCAGAGATTGTCACACATCAAGGGTTGTTCATATATCCAGAAGACAAGCTGAAAGATGGAACACTATAACCACCATGTGGTAACCACGCGACAAAAAAGAGATCTCGGAGACGCCCCAACTCGCTGGCGAGATTCACTAGAATATTACAACATTCACGAACCTACAGACAGAATACTTTCACACTGGACGACACGCGCCTGTGACAGAAACGACTGGATCCTGAGTTGGGACCCGCTCAAGGGGGACCACCCGTTGACGAAGAACGGATCGAACTAAGAACTAATAATTGAGATAGCGACATCGGTCACACGTGTAACATAGTTCAATTTGTCCCGGAACTCTATTTGAATCGTTCATCTGCTCTAAGAATAGAAATCCAGTCGGGAAAGGCAGGTCTAATTCCTGGCATTTTGGCTGTGAGAAAAAATAGCGGTCTCATGACGTTCCCTAGCTACCAATTGAACTGATTCCTACGCTCTGTTAGACTGGACGCAATCAGCTTTGTGTTTCGTGCGTTTGTTAACATGTCACTACGCTTAAACAAAACAGGCCATTACAATTTCAATTTATAATTTATTTCACATCTGTTTTATGCAAAGGGGTGTTTTTCTAATTCTTTAAATATTTTTGGGAAAGCTCAGTCTATCCTGTCTACTCTAACGCATCGTTACTGCCCAGTAGTACATACAAACAGTTCACTATTACTCAGCTTTATAATAAATTACATCAGTTCCCACTATATAAATACAGTTCTCTAATTTATAAATGCTGTTTTCTGTACATGAAACATGACCATCGTGATCAGTTCCGCAACCTTAAAGGTCGCTGGGCACCGTTACTACATTTTGCTGAACCAGTTTCAACAATTCAAACTTAATTTGCACCATCATTTTTGTTTGAGCTATGTGTAACACAGTCACCCATGGGTCACCCTACTAGTGCACCCAGTAGTTTGGGGAAAATGGAAAATAAGTAGGAAGGGTATGTTTTAGTATACCTCAGATTTAGAACTCTTTAACCAGAGGCCATGTTAAGAGTCAATAATTTCGCTGGAACAACTTGTCTCACAGTACGCTGACCATTCTTAGTTCGACCCGTTTTGTGCCCAGTGTGATAGTAGTCTGTCTGTTGTGGCATCATGTGTTGTGCTTTTCTAGTGTATCTCTCCACCGAGTTGGGGGGCCGTCCCCGCGGTCTCTTTTAGTCGCGCGAGTACCACATGGCGGTTATGGTACTCCATCTTTCATCTTGTCTTCTGGCTATATGTCCTGCCCAGTGGTGTTTCAAATGTTTGACGCGCTGTAGGGCATCCTTGATGTGTGACATTCTTTGGATGACGCGATTGTGCGGTTAACTTTGTCGCTGTTGTCTGAGAGTTATGCCCACAAGGCGTCTTTCAAGAGATACATTTGCTGTTTTCAGTTGGTTCTCTGCTGCTTCGGATAGAGACCAGGTCTCTCTACCAAATCAGAGCGCTGCTATGACTACAGAGTAGAAGATGTAGTCTGGTGTATTATTTTGTGACGCCTGTTGCTGTCATGATGGAGTTGAAGGCCGCCTAGATGTCTGGTGATCTCAGGTTTTAGGTTGTTCTCCATATTCAGGAGCCTTACAAGGCAGCCATATTTGTCAGCATCCTTAATGAGCGTTCCATTCAAGAGTAAGGGGTTAGGTTCTGCGAAAAGGTCGCGCACAGCCCTGGGTTTTCCTAGGTTAATGGCTAGACCTGCTATCCTGACTTCCGTATCTAGTGACCGTAACATCTATATCGCTTCTAGATCGCCAAGAAAACCGGACAAGAGAGCGACCACGGAAACCACATCTCTCAGTCGGCACATACAACTGTCGCCCCATCTGCTCGGCACATACAACTGTCGCCCCATCTGCTCGGCACATACAACCGTCGCCCCATCTTCTCGGCACAAACAACTGTCGCAGCATCTGCTCGGCACATACAACTGTCGCCCCATCTGCTCGGCACATTCAACTGTCGCCCCATCTGCTCGGCACATACAACATACATACTGTCGCTCCATCTGCTCGTCACATACAACTGTCGCCCCATCTGCTCGCCACATATAACTGTCGCCCCATCTGCTCGGCACATACAACAGTTGTCCCATCTGCTCGGCACATACAACTGTCGCTCCCTCTTCTCGGCACATACAACTGTCCCCCCATCTGCTCGGCACATACATCTGTCGCTCCATCTGCTCGGCACATACAAATGTCGCTCCATCTGCTCGGCACATACACCTGTCGCCCCATGTGCTCGGCACATACAACTGCCGCCCCATCTTCTCGGCACATACAACTGTCGCCCCATCTGCTCGGCACATACAACCGTCGCCCCATCTTCTCGGCACATACAACCGTCGCCCCATCTGCTCGGCACATACAACTGTTGCCCCATCTGCTCGGCACATATAACTGTCGCCCCATCTGCTCGGCACATACAACAGTTGTCCCATCTGCTCGGCACATACAACTGTCGCTCCCTCTTCTCGGCACATACAACTGTCCCCCCATCTGCTCGGCACATACATCTGTCGCTCCATCTGCTCGGCACATACAACTGTCGCCCCATCTGCTCGGCACATACAACCGTCGCCCCATTTTCTCGGCACATACAACCGTCGCCCCATCTGCTCGGCACATACAACTGTCGCCCCATCTGCTCGGCACATACCACTGTCTCCCCATCTGATCGGCACATACAACCGTCGCCCCATCTGCTCGGCACATACAACTGTCGCTCCCTCTGCTCGGCAGCACAACTCGGTGCTCTCGTTAGTGAGACATCCAGTCTCACATACAATGTGTGAGGTCTATGCGAAACGAAAAGAAGAGAAAAAAATGGTGGCACAATGGCAAGACGGAACAGAAATATACTTAGGAACGCGTGAAGCAGGAAGCACGTCAAGTGGTATTGGCTTTATAGTTGAACCACACATAACTAGCCAAATACGCCACGTACGCTTCATCAACCCTCACTTCTCTGTCTTTGAGCTATTCATCAGCTGGGACTTGACATTTCTATTATTCAAGTCTACGTCCCAACTGCAGACAACGAAGAGGAAGAGCACGACGAATTATATGACTAACGCATCGACACGCTCAGAGAATGCCAGACTTATTACAAACTGGTCTTCAATGCCTTCAACTGGTCTTCAACGGAAACTCTAAGGGCCCACCTCTGGCCCAGGAAATACGGAGAAGAATACGTCGATCCCCACTCCACGGAATTAGGGAACGATGCAGGTGAGAGACTAGTTACTCTGTCTGAGATGAGCTACTCTGTGTGGGACTAGCTACTCTAAGTGAGACTAGCTACTCTGTGTGAGACTAGCTACTCTGTGTGGGACTAGCTACTCTAAGTGAGACTAGCTACTCTGTGTGAGACTAGCTACTCTGTGTCAGACTAGATACTCTGTGTGAGACTAGCTACTCTGTCTGAGATGAGCTACTCTGTGTGAGATTAGCTACTCTGTGTGAGACTAGCTACTCTGTCTGAGATGAGCTATTCTGTCTGAGATGAGCTACTCTGTGTGAGACTACCTACTCTGTGTGAGACTAGCTATTCTGTGTGAGACTAGCTACTCTGTCTGAAATGAGCTACTATCTGTGAGACTAGCTAGTCTGTCTGAGATGAGCTACTCTGTGTGAGACCAGCTACTCTGTCTGAGATGAGCTACACTGTGTGAAACTAGCTACTCTGTCTGAGATGAGCTATTCTGTGTGAAACTATCTACTCTGTGTGAGAGTAGCTACTCTGTGTGAGACTAGCTACTCTGTGTGAGACTAGCTACTCTGTGTGAAACGAGCTACTCTGTGTGAGACTAGCTACTCTGTGTGAGAGTAGCTACTCTGTGTGAGACTAGCTACTCTGTGTGAGACTAGCTACTCTGTGTGAAACGAGCTACTCTGTGTGAGACTAGCTACTCTGTGTGAAACGAGCTACTCTGTGTGAAACGAGCTACTCTGTGTGAGACTAGCTACTCTGTGTGAAACGAGCTACTCTGTGTGAAACGAGCTACTCTGTGTGAGACTAGCTACTCTGTGTGAAACGAGCTACTCTGTGTGAAACGAGCTACTCTGTGTGAGACTAGCTACTCTGTGTGAAACGAGCTACTCTGTGTGAAACGAGCTACTCTGTGTGAGACTAGCTACTCTGTGTGAAACGAGCTACTCTGTGTGAAATGAGCTACTCTGTGTGAGACTAGCTACTCTGTGTGAAACGAGCTACTCTGTGTGAAACGAGCTACTCTGTGTGAGACTAGCTACTCTGTGTGAAACGAGCTACTCTGTGTGAAACGAGCTACTCTGTGTGAAACGAGCTACTATGTGTGAGACTAGCTATTCTGTCTGAGATGAGCTACTCTGTGTGAAACGAGCTACTCTGTGAGAGACCACCTACTCTGTGTGAGACTAGCTACTCTATGTGAGACTAGCTACTCTGTGTGAGACTAGCTACTCTGTGTGAAACGAGCTACTCTGTGTGAAACGAGCTACTCTGTGTGAAACGAGCTACTATGTGTGAGACTAGCTATTCTGTCTGAGATGAGCTACTCTGTGTGAAACGAGCTACTCTGTGAGAGACCACCTACTCTGTGTGAGACTAGCTACTCTATGTGAGACTAGCTACTCTGTGTGAAACGAGCTACTCTGTGTGAGACTAGCTACTCTGTGTGAAAAGAGCTACTCTGTGTGAGACTAGCTACTCTGTGTGAGACTAGCTACTCTGTGTGAGACTAGCTACTCTGTGTGAGACTAGCTACTCTGTGTTAGACTTGCCATCTATAACGGCAATAGACTTTTTCCAAAGCCCCCATAGAAACGGTGGACCATGTCAGTCCCAATTGCGAATACCACCACGTACTTTCCAACCACTGAATCGTTACTGATATTAGAGTAGTTTTACGTTTTATAACAGAAAATGACCACTGCCTCGTACTCGCTCGTCTTCATCTAAACATAAACCAAAAGAGCAAGAACACACACCAACCCAGACGGCAACCAGCCTTTAGTCTAGACGTAACTTGTGCAAAGCCCCTTGAACTCCAAAAAACATTTACTACAATACATAACTTAGAGGAAGACTATGAAAGCGCTGACCATTGGTCGCATTAATTCCACGAGAACAACGCTTATAACAGCGCGATGACCATTGGTCAAGAATGGTAAGGAACGCGGAGATGGAATTTTCCGTTGTAAATGGAAAACGCACCAGATGGCGGGACTAAAGGAGATTATTTAAGCCCAATTCACCTACGACTAGGAGGCAATTGAGAAACGAGGGATCGAACATGAGAGATCAGAGGCAGTTGTACACGAGTAGCTGATCGACAAGAAATGAGATTCTGCAGATCGGACACAAGTAGTTGAGAGATTGGATACAAGTAGTTGAGAGATTGGATACAAGTAGTTGAGAGATTGGAAACAACCAGTAAAGATATCGGATACAAGCAGTTAAGAGATTGGATACAAGTAGTTGAGAGATCGGATACAAGTAGTTGAGAGATTGGATACAAGTAGTTGAGAGATTGGATACAAGTAGTTGAGAGATTGGATACAAGTAGCTGAGAGATTGGAAACAACCAGTAAAGATATCGGATACAAGTAGTTAAGAGATTGGATACAAGTAGTTAAGAGATTGGATACAAGTAGTTGAGAGATTGGATACAAGTAGTTAAGAGATTGGATACAAGTAGTTGAGAGATTGGATACAAGTAGTTGAGAGATTGGATACAAGTAGTTAAGAGATTGGATACAAGTAGTTAAGAGATTGGATACAAGTAGTTGAGAGATTGGATACAAGTAGTTGAGAGATTGGATACAAGTAGTTGAGAGATTGGATACAAGTAGTTGAGAGATTGGATACAAGTAGTTGAGAGATTGGATACAAGTAGTTGAGAGATTGGACACAGTATGGCAGAAAAGTAGTTCAGAGATTGGGTGCCAGTAGTTGAGAGATCGGATACAAGTAGTTGAGAGATTGGATACAAGTAGTTCAGAGATTGGGTGCAAGTAGTTCAGAGATTGGATACAGTATGACGGCGCTATGCTATGGAATTGAAATCTGGTCTCTGACAAAACCCAGGGAGAACCAGCTAAGGACAACAGATGTTCGCTCGAGCGCCGTCTAGTGAGCCTATAACTTAGGCAACAGCGCCAGATGAACTTACACAATAGTGACATCCGTGTATTGTCCCACGTCTGTTATGTCAGCCATCCTGCGAACAACTCCAAGCACCGCTGGGCTGGCCATGTAGTCATAAGGAAAGACGAACTTTCGAGCACAGTAACCACTCTGTGGTACCACCTGGCAGACCCCCTACTAGATGGCAAAATTCGTCGTGCTGCACAACCCTTGCGATCCTAAAACAAACAAGTTAGCCATCCATTGGACAACCCGTACCAGAAACAGAATCGACTGGAAACCGACAGGACAAAACCAAAAAAAACATAGCACAGCTCGAGCCCAGCTCGCTAAGCAGAGAAATACTTCCGGCTACTACCAACTCGCACACAAGTTGAAACCTGCACAAGGGCTGACGCCATTGTAGATGTACACATCGACTAAGACTAAGACCGTTTTTCAGCGGCGGTTCTACACTTGCGGGTTCCAACTTCTCTTCCAACTGTCTCTGTCTTGGGCCACGGCGGACCAGTGGATAATGAGCCACCCATCTGTGGCACAGTGAATGTTGTTGTGGAATGCAAGAGAGTCGGACTAACATGTTGGTAGTAGTTCCCGTGCTCGTTTCTTGTCTCTGGGTAACCATATTGCTGTCGCTGTTCTCTATCAATCATCCGTTCTTTGCAGCAATTTGCCGCCCCAGCGGTGTTTCATCTTGTCTGCATAAGTAACTGCATCTTCTACCTGGGACAATTGACGTATGTCCGAGTTATGAAGACCTTTTGTGCGCAGACTATGAAGCGTGAAGACGCGTCTCTCAAGGGAGACTTGGGTCATTTTGAGTTTAGACTCCATCTCCTTTGTGATTGTCCATGTTTCCGTCGCATAGCGTATTGCAGGTAGTACTGTGGAGTAGATAGAGAGGTGCGCAGGCTATGGCCCTGGATGTTGTCCAGTACCGGCTTTATCGAAGAGAAAGCCGCCCAGCCCGCGTGACGCCGTCGGCCGCCCAACCAGCGTGACGCCATCTTGTCAACTATGGGCTCAAATCGTTCTGCATGTTGAGCAGACGTCCTAGGTGGATGTACTCGTCCACGTCATCCAGTCTCTCTCCATCTGGGATTGCGCATGACTTGGTTGTTTTCATTACGAGTCCCGCTTTCTTTCTCTCTCGGTAGAACGCTGCAAGCATTCCATTCGCGTCTGTGATGAGTACTAGATCATTTGCAAAGCGAAGGTGATTTAGTGGCCTACCATTTATGTTGATACCAAAGGTATCACAGTCGCACCGGCCGATGATTGATTCCAGGCATGCGTAGAAAAGGCTCGGCGAAATGGGGTCATCTTGACAGACTTCTCTGTATGGGTACTTCTCTAATTCACAAAATAAATTTCAAAAATGTTTACAGCGCTTCAATTTCAATATGTATTAACACATATACAATAATTCAGTTATATTAACTTAGGTTTACTTGTACGTGTTGCCAAAACCTTATGTTTCATCACAACTATGACATCAAAGCGTGGGTTGTGTACGACTATTCAGATCTCCACGAGTTTATTTCATATTTGTGATGAAACAAAATGAGCGATGACGCAAGACGTAATAGTAACCCTAAGTTATTGAAATGAATTATTGAATATCTTTTGGTGCATTTCGAAATAAAAGCGTTTTAAAATATTTAATAGATTTTCTCTTATCATTTTTTTGTCTTTTGGAAATGTGACATTTTTCTAATATTAAATTATAGTATAATATTATTGTATGACTCGCTCACACTTTTACGTGTGTCTCTAATAATTTAAAATAAACACGCATACACACACACAAACACACATACACTCAGGTACGCCTGCACACATACACACGAACACATACACACTCAAGTATACTCAATGTTATCCTAAAACGGCAGCAATATCAAATGGAATGATTTAATAACAGTTTAAATCAAATTTTAAACACAAAATTTGAAGAAAAACATAATCATATGCCTCCCCTATGATTTTAACCACGGACATCAAGCACCCCAGAAGAGGATAGCACCCCTAGACCGCCATACCGACCTAAAATACACGTTCGCTAAGAAAGTGTGTAGAATGTAATGTGTGCTTTTCACTAACCAGACAGGTAGAAACGCGTTTCATTTTGTACAGAAATGACATCGCTTTATTTATTGCAAATTGTCTAAACATTGCCGTCAATATTTCCCCCAAAATATCATAAAGAGTAATAACATCAGGTGTGTACCTGTCCTGAAAGTTTTAGCTCTCCAGCTTATTGCGAAGTGTTTGAATTTTCAAATTCAAGATTTGACTTTAACTAATACGTGAATTTAAATAAAAGCGTTTAATAAACACAATTCTCAAACACATAAACACAATTCTCAAACACATAAACACAATTCTCAAACACATAAACACAATTCTCAAACACATAAACACAATTCTCAAACACATAAACACAATTCTCAAACACATAAATACAATTCTCAAACACATAAACACAATTCTCAAACACATAAACACAATTCTCAAACACATAAACACAATTCTCAAACACATAAACACAATTCTCAAACACATAAACACAATTCTCAAACACATAAGCACAATTCTCAAACACATAAACACAATTCTCAAACACATAAACACAATTCTTAAACACATAAACACAATTCTCAAACACATAAACACAATTCTCAAACACATAAACACAATTCTCAAACACATAAACACAATTCTCAAACACATAAACACAATTCTCAAACACATAAACACAATTCTCAAACACATAAACACAATTCTCAAACACATAAATACGGCTCTCTGGTTCATAACCACAATTCTCGGATATAAAAACAATATTTTCTAAAACACAAACACAATTCTCTAAGACATAAGAAAATGTGTCAAGCGCATAGATACAATTCTCTTATGTTTAAACACAATTCTCCAACACATAAACACAATTCTCCAGCACATGTACGCAGTTCTGTGATATAAAAACGCAATTCTCTAACACACAAACAGTTTTCTAATACTTAAAAACAGTTCTCCGATATTTAACAAAATGTTCTCAACACATAAACACAATTCTCTAACACATGATCACAGTTCTGAAGTACATAAACACAATTATCCGAGATAAAAACACAGTTATGCCAAATAAAAACACCTTTCTCTAACCCGAGCACAATTCTGTAGTACATAAACAAAGCTATCCGAGATAAAAACACATTTATCCGAGATAAAAATACAAAATTTTCTAACACCGGATCACATTTCTCTTGTACATAAACACAGTTATCCGAGATAAAAACACAGTTATCCAAGATAAAAACACAGTTATCCAAGATAAAAACACAATTCTCAAATATATAAATATCCTCTCTAGTACACAAACATAAAAATGGGAAATATTTTCTCCAATATTTTTTAGTTGCTAACCTGATAAGTTTTGGGTGTTTGTAAATTGTTACCTGTGGATGATTAAGTCGTATGTCTGTTGTTTAGCCAGAAAAAATGAAAGACATCCCTTGGAAAATCATTATCCACATAAAATCTCGTCTTTCAGACACTCTTTGTTAGTTCCCCTGATCCTCGCCCAATTATTGAACAGTTTTTATATTAGTTTCTTCTAGCCAGTTTTGTTACCGTTCATCGCAATCATACATTTCTTTGTTGGATGTTCTATAAAGAACAGTAAACCTGATTGTAGGAATGTCTTTACGAGTGAATGATTATGTAAATATTGTTTCGAGCGGTGAGTGATTTTGTAATTATGTAATGATGAATCTTTGTATGACTATTTACAAAAGTGAATGATTGAGTGAAATCTATAGTGATTGTGGGCATTTCACTAAAAGTGATTGATTGTGTTAATGTCAATTCCGGTGAATGATTGTGTGAATGTCCATCCATCTATATGTGTACCTACTTTTCCTGTCTGTCTGTCTATATGTCTGTCTGCATGTCTGTATATGTAAAAATTAAAAAAAGTGAAGATCCCGTTAACACGTCAATGTGGCTTATTGAAAATACGGTGTTAGGCCCATTTGTTTCTTGACCAATGGCACACTAATGGTGATGTGGTCAACATCCTGCCGACCGTCCTTAGTTTCACACATTATTCTGGTACAAAAATTGTTACGGTTGGGTCGTCCTCAGAAACCGTTGTGCTATCGGAATAATCTCGTACCAACTGGGGACCGGACCCGTATATACTTATTGGAATATTTGAATCCTGGTATTCAATCAGACGCAATTACGAAATAAAATGCAGAATACCGCGAGCAAAATCTATCTTTCAGACCCCGAAGAGAATACTGTGCGACAAAACCTTGTCGCTGGAACTGAATGCTAAGTTGAACCAGTACTGATAAATGTCAGTAAATCTTGAACAATCATCAAGCAAGCACGTATATGTTTGAAAGCAACGGAGATGCGATTTTACAGAAGAATGCTGCAGATCCCGTGGACTGCAAAGAAAACTAATGATACAGTACTCGAAGAGGCACAGACAAAGAAGACTAATGATACAGTACTCGAACAGGCACAGACAAAGAAGACTAATGATACATTACGCGAAGAGGCACAGACAAAGAAGACTAATGATACAGTACTCGAAGAGGCACAGACAAAGAAGACTAATGGTACAGTACTCGAAGAGGCACAGACAAAGAAGACTAATGATACAGTACTCGAAGAGGCACAGACAAAGAACACTAATGATACAGTACTCGAAGAGGCACAGACAAAGAAGACTAATGATACAGTACTCGAAGAGGCACAGACAAAGAAGACTAATGATACAGTACTCGAAGAGGCACAGACAAAGAAGACTAATGATACAGTACTCGAAGAGGCACAGACAAAGAAGACTAATGATACAGTACTCGAAGAGGCACAGATAAAGAAGACTAATGATACAGTACTCGAAGAGGCACAGATAAAGAAGACTAATGGTACAGTACTCGAAGAGGCACAGACACAAAAGCAACTTATTGCAGAGATCAGAACAAGGCAGTCATCATTTTTCGGGCATGTTCTGAGAAGAGGCCGCTTGGAGCACACTATGACAACGGAAACGATAGCAAGAAAGAGACAGAGAGGAAGGCAGAGAGAGATACCATGTTGGTTGAACAGCCTGCCACTGATCATGGTGACTCAATCATGCAAGGTTACCTGTTGTCAGGTAGTGGAAGCTGCTTGAATATGTACCTGTCCTTCACATTGCAGTATTTTCTATATCTTCATATTACTATTTATGTCCCACAAATGGTAGGTAACTGTAAACACCAGAGCAAGCCTAGACTGTATCAGCAACCCTGTGTCACTAACAATAAAATGCTAAACAATAAATCTGACATAAGGTGGACAAATAAATGCTAGAAAATTATGTGTACCTTCAACCAGGCCTAGTAAGCGGCAGAAAGTTTAAAATACATACTACGGATAGCCTTCAGCTACCTGGTCACAGACATCAACATGCATGTTTGAATAGCAGGACTTCAATAGTCATATTAGTTGTTGCACATCGCGAACAAAAGATGGCGACAGCATCAGACGTGTGTTGACAGACGTGGCTACCTATTGGTGTGCAAGTGACTTGTGTTGACAGACGTGGCTAGGTATGGGTGGGCAAGTGACTTTGCAGCCTTATCCTGAACCTGCAGATAGGAGTGCACTTGGCATACATGCGAACGGCTATGGTAGCCGCATAGAGACCTTTCGGGTGGCTCGCTGCATCGAATATTTTTTTATATGCCCGCTGAGCGCCTGATGTTGTTGCAGAGAACCAAACTGAGCGGTTCAATGCAAGTAAATCTCAAGAGACAACATCAATATGGAGGTGTTTTACTGATAAGTAAGATGGCTGCGCTGCGCTCTCGACTCACTCCGGTGTTTGTGTCGTTTTCTGAAGTTTTCTAGCTCCTGTTCAGATTATAATACACGACACCCTCACCAGGTGGTATCAAGGAGTTTATTCTGTAGAATTCATGTGTTTTCGTTGTTATCCTGTTGTTATGCTGCACCTTACTGCGTCTGGGCCTGGCTTAAACCGTGAGAAAACAGTCAAATATGGTGTTGAACATTCTGCTTGACTGCACCACAAAATTCGGATTATAACTACTCAAGGGCCTTCATACGTGGACTGACGCCGCATACTTCCTGGCCCCTTTCACCACAGATTACACCATACCTCTCCCAACCTCGTATTCTCAGCACAGCAAGTGTCACGCTAACCCGAAGCTGGATACAATCCAGAGGCCACGGTGACGGAACGCGAAGAAATAGGAAGTCAGACACGGACAGACAAGGAAAGCCGACACAAACATTGATTCAACACACACTCCTTGCGGCTCTCATCCCGAGGCTGTGGAGTACTGGGCTCCACCTGAGGAGTCTGTAGGGATTTCCACCAAAACACTACGCAGGAATAATCCTCAGTAGTTGGATATGGTAGTGATCTATAGTCGCAAAGGCCCTTTGACGGTTAAGCGAACATTATAATTTAATGAGGCAATTAGCTAATCCGTGTTTCTTTAACTTCTGCCCACCAGATGACCGCATTGAGTGCGCCATAAAGGAGATGGTTAAGCAGTCGACAGTCGGGCATGCCAATAACATACGAAGCTCATCGAGCCTGAAGAGCGTGCAAACAAAGTGTAGATGGTAGTATCAATACACAAAACGATAGTAACATAGACAGCATTGATGATCAGTGGGAAATAGACGCAAATCAATACATGAACAATCATAGGAACTCGCATCAGCTATGTCGCGGGCAATACTGAAGATAAGGTGGCACGCGATGCTTGACAACTCAAGGTCAATGGTGCTACAAAATGAAAGTCAGTAAATTAGCATGATAGATCATACAAATAACTAATATACGAATGCAGGGAAGCAAAATGAATTTGATTGATTGAGTGAGTGGTTGGTAAATTGAAAAAAAAAGAAAATTGCTAATAGAGTCGACTTTATTACACCTGGGAGTTCTGTAAATTTTCATTCCCTTTCATTGCTGAAAGCATTGCTGAAAGCATCAACGACAGGGCACTCCCTAGCACTAGCGGCGCGTCAGAAATAAATTTTATCCTAATTTCGTTAGGTACCGATTTACAGCTGGGTTGACTGGGAGAAGCTGCCGTACCGTGACAAATCTCCGACATACTCCGTCTGTCAAACCGAGCGAGACGGGATTTGAAAATGGTACTTTGGGATTATAAGCCAAGCTCACAAAAACCTAGACTGCATGCTCGCCCAATTGACTGATTCATTAATTGATTGATTAATTAAATTGATTAATTAATTTATTTATTTATTGATTGATTAAATGATTGATTAATTGATTCATATTTGTTCTTTGAATCATGCTTACGGCCACCTCTACAAGTGGTCCCTTTTCAAGAAGTCTGTATCCGAGCATTTGCCTGTGGCGATCATGGTGAGGTTACTAGCCACCAGCACAAGTCACTTCTATCTCCTTTTACGACATATTTTGAAGGTTACAGCTGCTCCTATTATTTCAACCCTCGGTGTCTCTAATGTGAAAAGAAGTATAGCTGAAACAAAAGTACGAGAGCAAGTCAGTTAATTAATCCACAAATAGTTTGTTTAAAAACAAAAACATAAAATGAGATAAAAACTTGAAACAAATTTATTATTGCACACACATTATCTTGTATTTCCCACTAACATTGATATACTTATCTCACAGCTTTACCAGTGCACTAAAACCTGTAGAAGGAAAAAGATACTACGGTGGTGTCTTTTGACAGAAGGAGAAAGACACTATGGTGGTGTCTTTTGACAGAAGGAGAAGGACACTAAGGTGGTGACTAACGATAGTGTGAAAAAGAAACTATAGTGGTGTATAATGCAAAAGGAGAAAGAAACTCTGACGGTATCCAATGACAGAAGGAGAAAGAAACTCTGACGGTATCCTATGACAGAAGGAGAAAGAAACTCTGACGGTATCCTATGACAGAAGGAGAAAGAAACTCTGACGGTATCCTATGACAGAAGGAGAAAGAAACTCTGACGGTATCCTATGACAGAAGCAGAAAGAAACTCTGACGGTATCCAATGACAGAAGGAGAAAGAAACTCTGACGGTATCCTATGACAGAAGGAGAAAGAAACTCTGACGGTATCCTATGACAGAAGGAGAAAGAAACTCTGACGGTATCCTATGACAGAAGGAGAAAGAAACTCTGACGGTATCCTATGACAGAAGGAGAAAGAAACTCTGACGGTATCCTATGACAGAAGGAGAAAGAAACTCTGACTGTATCCTATGACAGAATGAGAAAGAAACTCTGACGGTATCCTATGACAGAAGGAGAAAGAAACTATGGTGGTATCCTATGACAGAAGGAGAAAGAAACTCTGACGGTATCCTATGACAGAAGGAGAAAGAAACTATGGCGGTATCCTATGACAGAAGGAGAAAGAAACTCTGACGGTATCCTATGACAGAAGGAGAAAGAAACTATGGCGGTATCCTATGACAGAAGGAGAAAGAAACTATGGCGGCATCCTATGACAGAAGGAGAAAGAAACTATGGCGGTATCCTATGACAGAAGGAGAAAGAAACTATGGCGGTATCCTATGACAGAAGGAGAAAAAAACTATGGCGGTATCCTATGACAGAAGGAGAAAGAAACTATGGCGGTATCCTATGACAGAAGGAGAAAGAAACTATGGCGGTATCCTATGACAGAAGGAGAAAGAAACTATGGCGGTATCCTATGACAGAAGGAGAAAGAAACTATGGCGGTATCCTATGACAGAAGGAGAAAGAAACTATGGCGGTATCCTATGACAGAAGGAGAAAGAAACTATGGCGGTATCCTATAACAGAAAGAGAAAGAAACTATGGCGGTATCCTATGACAGAAAGAGAAAGAAACTATGGCGGTATCCTATGACAGAAGGAGAAAGAAACTATGGCGGTATCCTATGACAGAAGCAGAAAGAAACTATGGCGGTATCCTATGACAGAAGGAGAAAGAAACTATGGCGGTATCCTATGACAGAAGGAGAAAGAAACTATGGCGGTATCCTATGACAGAAGGAGAAAGAAACTATGGCGGTATCCTATGACAGAAGGAGAAAGAAACTATGGCGGTATCCTATGACAGAAGGAGAAAGAAACTATGGCGGTATCCTATGACAGAAGGAGAAAGAAACTATGGCGGTATCCTATGACAGAAGGAGAAAGAAACTATGGCGGTATCCTATGACAGAAGGTGAAAGAAACTATGGCGGTATCCTATGACAGAAGGAGAAAGAAACTATGGCGGTATCCTATGACAAAAGGAGAAAGAAACTATGGCGGTATCCTATGACAGAAGGAGAAAGAAACTCTGGTAGTGTTTTATGTAAAAGTAAAGTAATCTATAGCATTACTGCCGTAGGGGTGTGAAGTGTTTCAAAGGCCCGGCTATATGAGGGCGGTAGCCATCTCCTCTCCCTCGGCGCTTTTACTTACCGGACTGAATCGGTCTCCATTTAAGGCTGGGTCGATCCGGGATCCGTTGCGGTCTAAAAAAACATTTACACCTCAACTGGGAAATGAACTCAGCACAACTGAGATGCGAAGCCAGCTAGCTAACCACTGCGCTACATGACCTCATCTGTCCTATGACAGAAAGAGGAAGAAACATTGTGGTGTCTTAAGACAAAGTGAGAGAGAAACTATTGGGATAACTTATGTGACAGAATAAGAGACAAATTATGAATAAGACGTCTTGTGTCTGTGTCGTGGCATCATCTGCACTTCACGTTTAACCTATTCGTCATTCGCGAAACTTCGACCGCCAATGGGGTTTTTTAGTGCACCAAACTGTGGGAATCGCTCTGGGCTATGTCTGGCTGTAAAGGGGATGTTCAAGAAGTTGACACACAAGTAGTAAATTTGTCCAATGGGTTATCGAGCAGTAAGTGATCTGGCATCGTCGTGACGAAGCAGTGCTCCTCTGGTAGAGCAGGCCTGGACGTGTTTGCCCAGTTGCACCCCGAAAAATCAATATAACATCACAGGAAGCATTTCCTTGTGAACATCCTTTGCAGAAAGTCATTTTGCAAACAAACAAAATTCACACTGTTTTTCAATTGTACACTCTGTGAGTACGGAAGCCATGTTGTTTGTAAGCTTCGCACGTGCATGCGACACCTAGCGTCTGCGCTACCTACGGCAATCACAAAACTGGATGTTGCTGTTACATTATCTATCTATCTATCTATCTATCTATCTATCTATATATCTATCATCTATTTATCCATCATCTATCTATCTATCAATCTATCTATCTATCTATCTATCTATCTATCTATCTATCTATCTATCTATCTATCTATCTATCTATATATCTATCATCTATTTATCCATCATCTATCTATCTATCTATCTATCTATCTATCTATCTATCTATCTATCTATCTATCTATATATCTATCATATATTTATCCATCATCTATCTATCTATCTATCTATCTATCTATCTATCTATCTATCTATCTATCTATCTATCTATCTATCTATCTATCTATATATATATCTATCATCTATTTATCCATCATCTATCTTTCTATCAATCTATCTATCTATCTATCTATCTATCTCTATATATGCATATATCTATCTATATCTATATATCCATCATATATATATATATATATCTCCTGTATATCTTTCTATCTATCTATCATCTATCTATATATATATATATATATCTATCTATCTGGATCATCTGCTCTAGTCCCTCTGCGCTCGTTGAGAGTATTGTTTTGCCATCAATATATATATATATATAAATCTATCTAACTGTCTATCTATCTATATATGTTCTTTGCGCGCAAATACGACGCACATAACATAAACAAATGATCTCCAGTTGGAACGGTGTGACGCCACTGTGTTTAGATCTTGAATGGTGCTGAGGCCCGTAGTTGAGCCCTCTCCGATGATTGTGCTTCTGACTGTTTCCTTTGTTCTCCCTATTTTCCGAGCGCCCCCTGGTGTCCATTCGAGTGCTTGTAATGGAAGACGGTTGTTGTTCATTATAAAGACATGTCCGATGTATGTCCATGTTTTTTTCTCATGATGGTCGACACGTATTTTTGTTTTGTCTCTGTTATTATCGAGTCATTAGTTATGAACTGGTCACAGCGTGTATTCAATAATTTGTCTCTTAAACATTTATTTTAAAAGACATTTAATTTGTTTTCCTGCCCTTTTGTTGTCTTCCAGCTTTCCCATCCACATGTCAGGACTGATATTACGATTGAGTTGAATAGTCTGAGCTTGGTATGTTTGTTCAGTGTCGTTGATTTCCAGATGTTGGTGAGCTGATTAAAGGCCCATGAGGCAAAAGCAATTGTATAGTACATTTATTTTGTGGCCTCTCCATCTTGTGTTATTATGCTTCCCAGGTATGTGAAATGTTGGACATTTTGTAGAGATTCCACCTGCAGCCATCAACCATTGTGGTAGTACAAGCCATGTCTTTGGGCTTTGAGGCGTTTACTTGAAGAGCTTTTTGTTCTGACAATTGGCATAGCCTATCTATATTTTCTTGTGTTTTTTCATTAGTGCTGCTTAATCGCGCTATGTTGTCTGCAAAATCAAGATGTTCTAAGGCCCTGTTATCTGTAAATTCCATGCCTAAATGCTTATCATGAGCATATTGTTTCATAATCCAAATTAGAAACAGCAAACTACATATTTCAGCAATGCTAGACGAGTTTGTGATGCACTTACTGACTTACCGGCATACATTCTACTAGAAACACCGAAAAAATAAGAACCAGTCTCTGAACGTAAACACATAAATTAGCTAACCGGGCGGGGAACATTTATAACTTCCTGGTGCTTGAGATCAGGAGAATGAAAACAATGGAGCAGGATCACGTCATAATTAGATGGACGGAATACCTAAGGGAGCTCTAGGAAGGAATGAGATCGGAACTGGATAACCAAACCAATTGTGAGGGACCATTCATTCTTATAGAATACGTTGTTTACAGCAAACAACCCACACACATTTCATCAGGGTGTTTGCAACGTTGTTCAAAGGTCTTTGATTTGTTGATGACATCTACGTGTGTGATTTCGTACTTAATGATCTACAGAGGACATTTACAACTGTTGATACATATCTACTGATCTACTGATGACTGACAGCTGTTTATACATACCTAATGATCTTCTGATGACATCGACATCTGATGATACCTACCTAATGATCTTGTGATGACATCGACATATGTTGATACCTACCTAATGATCTTCTGATGACATCGACATCTGATGATACCTACCTAATGATCTTCTGATGACATCGACATCTGATGATACCTACCTAATGATCTTCTGATAACATCGACATCTGTTGCCACAAAACTAATGTTCTTCTGATGACATTTGCAAGTGTTGATGCATACCTATTGATCTTCTGATGACATTAACAGTTGCTGATACATACCAAGTATATTATGATGACATCGACATATGTTGATACATACCTAATGATCGTCTGATGACATCGACATATGTTGATACATACGAAGGATCTTCTGATGATATCGACATCTGTTGATACATACCTAATGATCGTCTGATGACATCGACATCTGTTGATACATACCAATGATCTTCTGATGACATCGACATCTGTTGATACATACCAAGGATCTACTGATGGCGTCTGTTTAGTTGCTGTTTCTATGAATCGACGTCACTGCCCTCCAGGTATACCCATAGGTGCTCAGTCTCTCTCATCAAAAGGTGCGAGCCTGGATGCGGATGGTCCCTGTAGCTCGCTGGCTGTACACACAACTATTTGTTCGTACCTAATGTTCTACTGATGGCGTCTACAACTGTTTGTGCATACCTAATGTTTCACTGATGGCATCTACAACTGTTTGTACATACCTAATGTTCTACTGATGACATCGAAAACTGTTTGTACATACCTAATGTTCTACTGGTGACATCGAAAACTGTTTGTACATACCTAATGTTCTACTCGTGACATCGAAAACTGTTTGTACATACCTAATGTTCTACTCGTGACATCGAAAACTGTTTGTACATACCTAATGTTCTACTGGTGACATCAAAAACTGTTTGTACATACCTAATGTTCTACTGGTGACATCTACAACTGTTTGTACATACTACAGCTGACATCTACAACTGTTTGTACATACCTAATATTCTACTGATGACATCTACAACTGTTTGTAAATACCTACTATTCTACTGATGACATCTACAACTGTTTGTACATACCTAATATTCTACTGATGACATCTACAACTGTTTGTACATACTACTGCTGACATCTACAGAGATTAATACTTACCTAATATTCTACTGATGACATCTAAAAGTGACTGCCCATCGCAAGCGAGGATGGCCACAACATCAGACGGTTTTAAGTTAATAATGTGCTGTGCGCTGTATTTTGATTATATAGTGAGGGAGCGAATGCGCTGGTCATCAATCACACTATCTTGTCCTGAGTTACCTTGGATCAGTGGCAAAACTGTTGGTCGAGACGACTGGAGGTAACTTAGTATTCAGGCACTCTGGTTTTACCTCCCGTGAGACCAGCGGTTGCTTGAAACTTAGGGGGTTTCGATCGCTCACCGTTTCCGTTCATCACTGTGAGAGGCGAGTGCCTTAACCTCTTGACTACAGCGACAGTTGCTAATACATACCTTACTGATGACATCTATAAAAATTGATACATAGGTACATTTCTACTTAAATTCACATAGACTTGCTGAATATGATCAAATCAAGTGTTGGAATTGCAGATCAATTGACCTTCTAAGCCAGACCATCAGAATATTGACAACTAAGAAATAGCGTGCCAAAATTGAGGAGAGGAATAACACAGACTCTACAGACGAACAGTCCATGTCTGTGGACCGCCCAATCGATGGTGTGTGTATCATAAGGTTAATAATAGAGAGACAGTGTCCTGCTAATGAAAACAGATCCACATTGTGTGACTTATAGACCAGACAAATGTGTTTTCAGCTTGTGTGAGAGCTCTGCGTGGTAAGTGAGAAAGTCTGCTTAAAACGAGTGATGAAATCACGGCTACTCTGGTAATAAGTACTGGAATACGACAAGGAACGGATGTGTAATTTCACAAAGTAAGCATAGATAGAGGACACTGAAGGTTGAGAGAATGTAGAAATGTGATTTTATAAAGTAAACGTAGATAGCGCATACTGAAGGTTGAGTGATTGTAGAAATGTAATTTTATCAAGTAAACATAGATAGCGGATAGTGAAAGTTGAGTGAATGTAGGAATGTGATTTTATCAAGTAAACATAGATAGAGGATAGTGAAAGTTGAGTGAATGAAGGAATGCGATTTCTTCTTCTGAACGAAATGGATGCCACTGAAGATTGGGGGAATGTTGGAATGTGATTTCATCTACTGAACGAGATGGGTGGCACTGAAGATTGAGTGAATGTTAGAATGTGATTTCATCTACTGAACGAGATGGGTGGCACTGAAGATTGAGTGAATGTTAGAATGTGATTTCATCTACTGAACGAGATGGGTGGCACTGAAGTCTGAGTGAATGTTAGAATGTGATTTCATCTACTGAACGAGATGGGTGGCACTGAAGATTGAGTGAATGTTAGAATGTGATTTCATCTACTGAACGAGATGGGTGGCACTGAAGATTGAGTGAATGTTAGAATGTGATTTCATCTACTGAACGAATTGGGTGGCACTGAAGTCTGAGTGAATGTTAGAATGTGATTTCATCTACTGAACGAGATGGGTGGCACTGAAGATTGAGTGAATGTTAGAATGTGATTTTCATCTACTGAACGAGATGGGTGGCACTGAAGATTGAGTGAATGTTAGAATGTGATTTCATTTACTGAACGAGATGGGTGGTACTGAAGATTGAGTTAATGTTAGAATGTGATTTCATCTACTGAACGAGATGGGTGGCACTGAAGATTGAGTAAATGTTAGAATGTGATTTCATCGTTACGGTTGAACATGGGCACAATAACTGCGGAAGACAGGTTACCAGCAGAACCAGAAGTTGGATTCTTCTTCCTCTTCTTCGTTCGTTCTCAATCTCCCACTACCAAACCCTGAAAGGGCTTAAGTAGCAGAATGTAGTCCAAAGAACGGAATGCGTTGTGTCGTAGTTTACAGTTTGGCTGCGATATTTGCACCTTTCGGTCCAACACATCCGACTTTAGCAAGCATTTTTTGAGTACCGTGTTAGCATTCCCTCTTCAATCCCTTCTCCTTAGTCATTCTGCTCTGCTGAAGCCTGTTATCCAGGATCACCATGTGGAGGTGTAGAAGGGTCTTGGCAGCTATGGTTCGCTGGCCCTGACGCTAGCAGTCAGCTATGGGTCGCTGACCACTGCAGCTCATTTGCTGCAGAAGTTGAATTCAACTCATTGTATTCTCACCCCAGCTCGAGCTATCTATTACAATGACGAAAGTCTAGTATGCGAGAGCAAAGGTGAACTGTTTAACCATTAAGTAACACTTGGCAGAGACTGTGAAACTTACAATACGAAGAACAACACGCCAATGGTTGAAACATGCCATACATATCAATAATATCCACCTGAAACACCCCCAAGAGTTCGGCCATTTTTACAGCAGATTTAAGCTGCCACACTGGTCTATCAAATATCCTGCTAATCTTAGCCGCCGTTGTCGGGTACCACGGTAAATTTCATCACAATTCACAAATTATGTTGTGTGTGTGTGTGTGTGTGTGTGTGTGTGTGTGAGTATGTGTGAATGTGTGTATGTGTGCATATGTGAACATGTGTGTGTATGTATGTATGTGTGTGTGCGCGCGTAAGTTGTTGATCAGAGTGATGCAAACACGAAATATCTTTGATGTTACCACTACTTAAGAGCAGGTACACCCGTCTGGCAACTAAATGATAAATGTAGAACGGAATTTCATAAAACCAATCTTACTGTTATCAACGTCAGACATGGTACTTATCTAAGGTACAAGAGAATCAAATTATGTAGAGGTAATTGAAATACCTGAGAAAAGTCATTTATACCACCTGGACAGATTACATGAAATGGTATCAAAATTGTCAGGATATGTACCACAGCGTTTGGTGATATCAGGGTTGCGAGTAGAGAAAACATGTCTTGTGATGATATCAGGGTTGTCAGGTGAGAAAATATGACTTGTGATGATATTAGGGTTGTCAGGATAAATACCATACCTTGTGATGATATCAAGGTTGGCCTAAGACATGACATGACATATGGTGATATCAAGGTTGTGAGGAGAGACATGACATATGGTGATATCAAGGTTGGCCTAAGACATGACATGACATATGGTGATATCAAGGTTGTGAGGAGAGACATGACATATGGTGATATCAAGGTTGGCCTAAGACATGACATGATATATGGTGATATCAAGGTTGTGAGAAGAGACATGACATATGGTGATATCAAGGTTGGCCTAAGACATGACATAACATATGGTGATATCAAGGTTGGCCTAAGACATGACATGACATATGGTGATATCAAGGTTGGCCTAAGACATGACATGACATATGGTGATATCAAGGTTGGCCTAAGACATGACATGACATATGGTGATATCAAGGTTGGCCTAAGACATGACATGACATATGGTGATATCAAGGTTGTGAGGAGAGACATGACATATGGTGATATCAAGGTTGGCCTAAGACATGACATGACATATGGTGATATCAAGGTTGTGAGGAGAGACATGACATATGGTGATATCAAGGTTGTGAGGAGAGACATGACATATGGTGATATCAAGGTTGTGAGGAGAGACATGACATATGGTGATATCAAGGTTGTGAGGAGAGACATGACATATGGTGATATCAAGGTTGTGAGGAGAGACATGACATATGGTGATATCAAGGCTGTGAGGAGAGACATGACATATGGTGATATCAAGGTTGTGAGGAGAGACATGACATATGATGATATCAAGGTTACCATGAGAGATAACATGACATATAATGATACTAAGGTTCCCAAGAGAGGAGATAATATAACACATGGGTGATATTGCGATTGCCAGGAGAGATAACATGATCCTATCAAGGTTGCCATGAGAGATAATATGATCCTATCAAGGTTGTCACGAAAGATAATATGATCCTATCAAGGTTGTCACGAGAGATAATATGACATTTGATCATATCAAGGTTGACATGAGATATAATATGACATATGATCATATCAAGGTTACCATGAAAGATAATATGACATATGATCATATCAAGGTTGTCATGAGAGAAAATATGACATATGATCATATCAAGGTTGTCATGAGAGATAATATGACATATGATCAAATCAAAATTCCAGAATGGTGGAGTAGAATGAGAAATCATTATTTCAATGTCAACAGGAGAAATATAATGAAATATTATGATGTCATTGTCATCAGACATTCGAGTGTTGTCTGCTAGGCATATCGCTAGAGACGACTAAGGGCTTCTTGCTAGGCATATCGCTAGAGACGACTAAGGGCTTCTTGCTAGGAATATCGCTAGAGACGACTAAGGGCTTCTTGATAGGCATATCGCTAGAGACGACTAAGGGCTTCTTACTAGGCATATCGCTAGAGACGACTAAGGGCTTCTTGCTAGACATATCGCTAGAAACGACTAACTTAACTTAACTTAACGTCTTTATACTGGTTTAGAAGACCCTGCAGAGTCTGTATTAAATCAGTTACATTTACATCACCTTGCTCTAAAAGCTATGCGCATCCAGTTTATTCTTAAATGCATTAACTGTCCCTGCCTCCACTACCTCCTCTGGCAATGCATTCCAAGCAGACACCACTCTCTGACTAAAAAAATATTTCCTAATATCTAATCTGGACCTCTCTTTAGTCAGCTTGTAACTATGCCCTCGTGTTATTGTAGGTGGCTGTATTTTAAAAAACTTGTTATAGTCTAATTTACCCATTTCTCTGATCATCTTATAAACCTGTATTAAGTCACCACGAATTCTTCTCTCTTCGAGACACTGTAGGCCGGTTTTTCTGAGACGTTCCTCATAACTGTAATTCTGGAATCCCACTATCATTTTTGTCGCTCTTTTTTGTATTCTTTCTAGCATGTTTATGTCCTCTCTATGATAAGGACTCCACACCTGTACACAGTACTCCAATCTATGTCTAACTAAAGCTTTATACAGGTTGACGATCACTTCCTTGCTCCTATGTTTAATATTTCTTTTTATCATACCTAACATTGCATTTGCCTTTTTCACTGCTACTTTACCTTGCTCACTCACTTTTCCTGTATTATCTGTTATAACCCCTAGGTCCCGTTCCTTATCTATCTTTCTAATATTGTTTTCTTCTATTCTGTAATTATGTTCCATATTGGATCTGCCCATGTGAATGGCTGTACATTTATCTACATTAAACTCCATTTGCCAGCTTACAGACCATTCTCCAATTTTATCTAAATCCGACATCAATATATCCACTTCCGCTTTAGATGAGACACTACTGCATAGTTTTGT
Source organism: Ariolimax columbianus (assembly GCA_036924085.1). Lineage (NCBI taxonomy): Eukaryota > Metazoa > Mollusca > Gastropoda > Stylommatophora > Arionidae > Ariolimax > Ariolimax columbianus. Next base: position 64,833,785 of record JAVGWX010000005.1, on the reverse strand, counting down.
GTAATCAGCAAATTTTGCAATCATGGATCCCATATCAATGTCCAAATCATTTATATATATCAAGAACAAAATTGGTCCCAAAAGCGAGCCCTGTGGTACACCACCTTTCACTTCACACCACTCAGAGTACTCCTTATTTATGCCCACCCTCTGCCTTCTTCCCGTTAACCAATTTTCAACCCATTTGGCAACTTCCCCACCTATTCTATGTGATTTTAACTTTCGAAATAATCTTTGATGAGGTACTCTATCAAAGGCCTTTGCAAAGTCTAGATACATAACGTCCACTGGCTCCCCTTTATCTATGATTTTAGTAACCTCCTCCATGAATTATAATAGATTTGTAAAGCATGATCTCCCTCTAGTAAACCCATGCTGACTATTTCTAATTAGATTAAATTTGTCTAAATGCATTACAATGTTTTCTTTGATTATTGACTCTAACAATTTACAGACTTTGCTCGTTAAACTCACCGGTCTATAATTTGCTGGATCTGATTTTTTGCCTTTTTTGAATAAAGGGATCACTTCTGCATCTTTCCAATCCCGTGGAACAATCCCTTTTGTAAGTGATTGAGAACATAATATAGCCAATGGTTTTGCTAATTGGTCTCTAATTTCATACAGCAATTTTGGGTGAATACCATCTTGACCTGGACATTTATTCACTTTCAACCTCTCCAATTTTTTTAAAACCATTTCCTCTGTAATACAGATTGATCTTAATCCCGCTGTATCCATGTCTCTTTGAAAAATATCTATAGGCTCTGGGATCTTGGAGCAGTCCTCTTTTGTGTAGACTGTGCCAAAGTACTGATTAAGCAGATTAGCTGCCTCCCTATTCTCACTTATTATTTTCCCTGTACTGTCTATGAGAGGGCCTACTTTGTCTTTCGTTCTTTGTTTATTTCTAACATAAGAGAAGAAGCTTTTACTGTCAGTCGTGATCCTCTGAGCAAGTTTTTTTTCGAAGTCTATTTTTGCTGTTTTATTCGCTTTCTGAGATGTGTTCTGCTTGTCCAGGGATTTATGCTAGGCATATCGCTAGGGACGACTAAGGGCTTCTTGCTAGGCATATCGCTACAGACGACTAAGGGCTTCTTGCTAGGCATATCGCTAGAGACGACTAAGGTCATTTGCTAACTACCTCAGCAAATAGGAAACAAAAACTGTAATAGATATGGACAAGTCAAAGTTGATGAGTTGACGTGTTTTCGTTGTAGACCTGTGCTCTGTCTGGAACTGAAGAGATGGTGATGATGATGATGATGAATGTTCCAGGGAGAGAGAGAGAGAAAGAGAGAGAGAGAGAGAGAGAGATGAGAACGATAAGGAAAGCTTACTGATTACATGCATTAGACGCAATCCTCTGTGCATTTTGTTGCACGTTATGTGGATGGCAGTATAAATAAAAATAGCAAGAACAGACACAATTCCTGGAGCAAGAGAAACAGTTCGAGAGTGAAAGAAGAGGCTACACAGTGTGAGCATTGCGACATGAAAGAAGGTCAGTACAAGAATACATGAAAGCACCTATATATAATCTAATTGAAAATAGAAAAAAGTAGTCTGGCAACTTAAATTGCTTATGTTACTAATTGAAATTGTAGAGTGGATAGTTGTATATCATTTAAATTGTAGACAGTACTTGGTGAGATGGCTTGATTAGGTCATGTTTGGCGGACTCTACAAATAATTGGTAATGGAGTTCAAGCGGACATTGAAGATTTAGTTGTTGTAGGAATGTTGATGACGCAGTTAAAGCGGACATTGATGATTGAGTTGATGTAGGAATGTTGGTGACGCAGTTAAAGCGGACATTGATGATTGAGTTGATGTACTAATGTTGGTGATGGAATTTTGGCGGACATTGATGATTGAGTGTACGTAGGAATGTTAGTGATGGCGTTATGTCGTATATGTATGATTGCATGTATGTAAGAATGTTGGTAGTTTAATTATGGCAGATATAAACAGTTGAGTGGAGTCAGGAATGTTGGTAATGAAGTTAGGGCGAACATTTAATGACTGAATGTTGATGATGGAGTTATACGGCTGCTGCCAACTGATGGTAGAATGTCAGCAGCCAAGCGTCTGCTATTTCCAAAAATATCACACTCATAAAAATGGAGTCTTAAATTTGACGCTTTCACATTGAGAAAGTTAAATGAAAAACAAAACAAACCAAAACAAGATTTTTTTTTTGTGCTCGGCGAGAGCTCTTCTGCTTCCAGAGCTATATTTATCCTGCCTTGAGTGTGTTCGTTTGTCTGGGGCTTCGGTTTGCGGAAACTGGATGTTAGAGTTTGTGGATTGATGGAAACTTGACAGAGGGAGAGAGAGGGAGAGAGAGAGAGAGAGAGAGAGAGAGATAGAGAAATATTATGGCTGAGACTTGAGAAAATTAGAGAGGTGTCATGATATAGACGTGTGTATCAGAGATATAGAGAGAAAGATAGAGAGAGAGAGAGAAAGAGAAAGAAAGATATTTTATTATGAAGACATATGAGAGAGTGAAAAAGATAGAGGTTTATGACAGAGAGAGACTATGTTGGAGACATTGTAGAATATGGGAGAGAGAGAACATACGATGGAGACATATGTGAGAGAGAACATTCGATGGAGACATATGGGATATAGAGAACTTACGATGGAGATATATGGGAGAGAGAGAACATACGATGGAGACATATCGGAGAGAGAGAACATACGATGGAGACATATGGGAGAGAGAAACTACGGTTAAACCGTCAGAAACACATGTGGGAGAGAGGAAGTGACAATTGTGGACAATTTGTGAGAGAAAGGTTACAGTGCTGACTTAGGACACAAAGAGAACGAAACTATAGTGGTGTCTTATGACAGAAAGATAAAAAAAACTATAGTGGTGTCTTATTACAGAATGAGAATAAAACTACAGTGGTGTCTTATGAGAGAAGGAGAAAGAAACTATGGTGGTGTCTAATGAGAGATGGAGAGAGATACTATGGTGGTGTCTTATGACTGAAAAAGAAATAAACTGTGGTAGTGTCTTATGAGAGATGGAGAAAGAAACTATGGTGGTGTCTTATGACGGAAGGAAAAAGAAACTATGGTGGTGTCTTATGCCAGAAGGTGAAAGAAACTATCGTGATGTCTTTTGTGACAGAAGGAGAAAGAAACTGTGGTGGTGTCTTATGACGGAAGGAAAAAGAAACTATGGTGGTGTCTTATGCCAGAAGGTGAAAGAAACTATGGTGATGTCTTTTGTGTAAGAAGGAGAAAGAAACTATGGTGGTGTCCTATGCCAGAAAGTGAAAGAAACTATGGTGATGTCTTTTGTGACAGAAGGAGAAAGTCACTATGGTAGTGTCTTATGACTGAATGAGAAAGAAACTATGGTGGTGTTTTATGACGGAAGGAGAAAGAAACTATGGTGGTGTCTTATAATGGAAGAAGAAAGAAACTATGGTGGTGTCTTTTGACGAAAGCAGAAAGAAATTATGGTGGTGTCTTTTGTGACAGAAGGAGAAAGAAACTATAAAGGTGTCTTATGACGGACGGAGAAAAAAACTATGGTGGTGTCTTTTGTTACAGAAGGAGAAAAAAACTATGGTGGTGTCTTATGACTGAAGCAGAAAGAAATTATCGTGGTGACTTATGACGAAAGGTAAAAGAAATTATGGTGGTGTTTTATGACGGAAGGAAAAAGAAACTATGGTGATGTTTTATGACGGAAGGAGAAAGAAACTATGGAGGTGTCTTGTAACAGAAGAAGAAAGAAACTATGGTGGTGTCTTTTGTGACAGAAGAAGAAAGAAACTATGGTGGTGTTTTATGACGGAAGGAGAAATAAATTATGGTGGTGTTTTATGACTGAAGGAGAAAGAAACTATGGTGGTTTCTTTTGTGACAGAAGGAGAAAGAAACTATAATGGTGTCTTATGACGGACGGAGAAAGAAACTATGGTGGTGTCTTTTGTTACAGAAGGAGAAAAGAAACTATGGTGGTGTCTTATGTCGGAAGAAAAAAGAAACTATGGTGGAGTCTTATGACAGAAGGAGAAAGAAACAATCGTGGTGTCTTATGCCAGAAGGAGAAAGAAACTATAGTTGTGTCTTATGACAGAAGGAGAAAGAAACAATCGTGGTGTCTTATGTCGGAAGAAGTAAGAAACTATGGTGCAGTCTTATGAAAGAAGGACAAGGAAACTATGTTGGTGTCTTATGACGGAAGGAGAAAGAAACTATGGTGGTTTCTTATGCCAGAAGGAGAAAGAAACTATAGTGGTGTATTGTGACAGAACAAGAACAAAACTATGGTATTGTCTTATGAGAGATGGAGAAAGGCACTATGTTGGTGTCTTATGACAAAAGCAGACAGACACTATGGTGGTGTCTTATGACTGAAGGAGAAAGAAACTATGGTGGTGTCTTATGAAAGAAGAAGAAAGACACTATGGTGGTTTTTTTATGACAGAAGGAAAAATTAACCATAGTGGTGTCATGACAGAAAGAAAAAGAAACTATGGTTGTGTCTTGTGACGGAAGGGGAAAGAATCTATGTTGGTGTCTTATGACAGAAGGAGAAAAAACTATAGTGGTGTCTTATCACGGAAGGAGAAAGAAACTATAATGGTGTCTCATGACAGAAAGAGAACGAAACCATGGTAGTGTCTTATGCCAGATGGAGAAAGAAACTATGGTGGTATCTTTTCTTACAGAAGGAGAAAGAAACTATGGTGGCGTCTTCTGACGGAAGGTGAAAGAAACATGGTAGTGTCTTTTGTGACAGAAGGAGAAAGAAACTATACTGGTGTCTTATGACGGATGGAGATATAAATTATGATGGTGTTGTATAACGGAAGGAGAAATAAACTATGGTGGATTCTTATAACGGAAGGAGAAAGAAACTATAGTGGTGTCTTTTGTGACAGAAGGAGAAAGAAACTATAATGGTGTCTTATGACGGAAGGATAAAGAAACTGGTGGTGTCTTTTGTGACAGAAGGAGAAAGAAATTATGCTTGTGTCTTATGACGGGAGGTGAAAAAAATTATGGTAGTATCTTTTGTGACAAAAGGAGAAAGAAACTATGGTGGTATCTTATGACGGAAGGAGAAATAAACTGGTGGTGTCTTTTGTGACAGAAGGAGAAAGAAACTATGGTGGTATCTTATGACGGAATGAGAAATAAACTATGGTTGTGTCTTTTGTGACAGAAGGAGACAGAAACTATAGTGATGTCGTATGACAGAAGGATAAAGAAACTCTGGTGGTGTCTCATGATAGAAAGAGAAATAAATTATAGTGGTGTCTTATAACGGAAGTAGAAAGAAACTCTGGTGGTGTTTAATGTAAAAGTAAAGTAACCCATAGCATTACTGCCGTAGAGGTGTGAGGTGTTAGCGATCTCACATTTCAAAGGCTCGGCTATATGAGGACTGTAGCCATCTCCTCCCTCGCTGATTTTACTTCCGGACTGAACCGGTATCCATTTAAAGCTGGGTAAATCCTGGAACCTTGCGCTCTGATATAACATTCACGCCTCAACTTGGAAATGAACTGAGCAAAACTCAGATGCAAAGTCAGCTTGCTAACCACTGCTCTACGCGGCTCCCTCTGTCCTATCACAGAAAGAGTAAGAAACTATTATTATATATATATATATATATAACTGTATATTAGTGAGAGATAAACTATTAGGATAACAGGAGATAGAATGAGAGAAAAACTACGAAAAAGATGTTAGAGAGCAGCTGCATGTTAGACTTGCCAAAGAGAGCTTTTGATTGTGAAACTTGTCAGACAATAATGTGAATTTACGAAAGTGATAGAGAATACAGACATGTAGGTGAAATGAGTGACATGAGAGAGAAGGAAAATATTTGAGAAGTGGGTGACATGAGAGAGAAGGAAAATATGTTTGAGAAGTGGGTGACAGGAGAGAGAAGGGAAATATGTTTGAGAAGTGTGTGACAGGAGAGAAAAGGGAAATATGTTTGAGAAGTGGGTGACATCAGAGAGAAGGGAAATATGTTTGAGAAGTGTGTGACAGGAGAGAGCAGGAAAATATGTTTGAGAAGTGGGTGACAGGAGAGAGCAGGAAAATATGTTTGAGAAGTGGGTGACAGGAGAGAGAAGGAAAATATGTTTGAGAAGTGGGTGACATGAGAGAGAAGGGAAATATGTTTGAGAAGTGGGTGACATGAGAGAGAAGGGAAATATGTTTGAGAAGTGGGTGACAGGAGAGAGAAGGAAAATATGTTTGAGAAGTGGGTGAGTGTATGTGATCGTTATAGATACTATTTTTTAAAAAGATGGAGACTTTCATGAGGCCACGATGGAGGCTTAGATGGAGATTTTGATGGAGGCTTTGAAGGAGGCTTTGAGGGAGTATTTGTTGGAGGATTTCATGGCGGCTTTGATGGAGGTTTTGATGTAGACTATTATTACATGTAGACTGCTATTTAGTGAACTTTGGATGGAGACTATAGTGGAGATTTGTAAAAGAGACTTTTATGGAGACTTGTGAGAGAGATTATTATGGAAATTTGTGAGTGAAACTGTGATGGATACTTGTGAGAGATACTATCATGGAGATTTGTGAGAGACTGTGATGGAGATTTGTGATAGTGTACCAGGTCCGATCGATTTAATAAAGCTCTGTCGCAGACGGTAAAAGGGTCTGCTCTATTCTATTTCACTCTACACTCCCTGTAAACAAATTAAAGTAACACTAAATTTAAAGACAATACTACAGATTATTTATTCAAACAACACTGGCAACTAGAAACTCTCTCACAACTGAAATTATTTCTTTCATACGCGGATCTAAAACATTTGTATCCACTAACCTAACCACATCGATACTGTTATTGCCAGGTTCTTTCTCCTCTCCTATTCTGTGGTCGAACGTAGTTGCGGATTGCCGTTGCTGGTAAAGTTCGTAGGTTCTAAACCCGAGTATAACGTCCGCGGTCTTATTCCTCTTTGTCGGTGGTAGATCAAAGTGGTCTCAACGTGGTCAGGATAGACTAGCTGAAATACGATTCATGAGATCACTGAAAAACTCACTAGCTGCGACAGATTACTTACTTTCACGTGAGCAAGGTGATGTCGACGTGATCAATGGGACTGCGTCAATATGATGAATGGGATGACATGACGACTGCCTCTTTAAGCTACTGACGAC
>JAVGWX010000005.1:64699112-64821612 GCA_036924085.1 Ariolimax columbianus | reverse complement strand
GTCTTGGCAGCTCTGGTTCGCTGGCTCAGATGCTAGCAGTCAGCTATGGGTCGCTGACCAGTGCAGCTCTTGCTCGTTTCTAAATATGTCTTATATTGATTCAATACACATAGGCTTGAAATAAATATGTCTTTATCTAGTTTTAAGAGTCCTCAAATTTCCAGTTCAAAAGCCCCCACTGTATATTTTACAGTTTTACACATTATTGTCGGTCAAGGCAAAATAAATGTGTCTAATAAATTATTGAAAATGTTTTATTTTGACCTTGTTGAGTAATTTTGATGATATGAGTCAGAACGAATGAGAAATGGGACAATTATTTAGAAATGATGCCGTATTAACGTAAGAAAATGATTGATAATAGACAAAAATGTTTAAATTTGGCAAATACTCTGAAGAAAGAATCGTTTCCTTTTTTGCGGATGGGAACATAATGTTGTTTATTTTGTGATTCATTTTATTTACCGACATTTTTATAATAGTTACCTGAAATGAGAATGATTATTATTTCAAATTCCTGTTGGCATGATACAATATGGCTGGCAGCATCTAGCCCGCAGATCGTTGATTGACTAACAGATATAGTTTTATGAGATAGGTATGTCTTTATCCAGTTTAATCTGAGGTTATGTCTTAAATCCGTTTAATGTAATAGTTGAGTCTTCATCCAGTTTAATATAATAGTTGAGTCTTCATCCAGTTTAATATAATAATTCAAGCTTCATCCAGTTTAATATTATAGTTGAAGCTTCATCCAATTTAATATACTAGTTGAGTCTTCACCCAGTTTAATATAATAGTTGAGTCTTCATCCAGTTTAATATAATAGTTGAAGCTTCATCCAGTTTAATATAATAGTTGAGTCTTCATCCAGCTTAATATAATAGTTGAAGCTTCATCCAGTTTAATATAATAGTTGAGTCTTCATCCAGTTTAATATAATAGTTGAAGCTTCATCCAGTTTAATGTGAGTTTTCTCTTCGTCCGGTTTAATGTGAGTTTTGTCTTCATATATTTTTATGTAACAGTTTTGTCGAGTAGTAAGTAATCTGAAAGAGAGAGAGAGAGAAATATCGACCGGTAGTAAGCTGAAAGAGTGAGAGAAAAGTCGACCGGTACTAAGCTGAAAGAGTGAGAGCAAATGTTGACGGATAGTAATGTGAAAGAGAGAGAGAGAGAGAGAGAAATGTTGACGGGTAGAAAGCTGAAAGAGTGAGAGCAAATGTTGACGGATAGTAATGTGAAAGAGAGATAGAGAGAAATGTTGACGGGTAGTAATGTAAAAGAGAGAGAGAGAGAGAGAAATGTTGACGGGTAGTAATCTGAAAGAGAGAGAGAGAGAGAAATGTTGACGAGTAGAAAGCTGAAAGAGTGAGAGAAAATGTTGACGGATAGTAATGTGAAAGAGAGAGAGAGAGAAATATTCACGGTTAGTAATGTGAAAGAGAGAGAGAGAGAAATGTTGACGGGTAGTAATGTGAAAGAGAGAGAGAGAGAGAGAGAGAGAGAGAGAGAAATGTTGACGGGTAGTAATGTGAAAGAGAGAGAGAGAGACAAGAGAGAGAGAGAGAGAAATGTTGAGGGGTAGTAATGTGAAAGAGTGAGAGAGAGATGTTGATGGGTAGTAATCTGAAAGAGAGAGAGAGAGAAATATTCACGGTTAGTAATGTGAAAGAGAGAGAGAGAGAGAGAGAGAGAGAGAAATGTTGACGGGTAGAAAGCTGAAAGAGTGAGAGAAATGTCGAACGGTAGTAAGCTGAAAGAGTGAGAGAAAAGTCGACCGGTACTAAGCTGAAAGAGTGAGAGCAAATGTTGACGGATAGTAATGTGAAAGAGAGAGAGAGAGAGAGAGAGAGAAATGTTGACGGGTAGAAAGCTGAAAGAGTGAGAGCAAATGTTGACGGATAGTAATGTGAAAGAGAGATAGAGAGAAATGTTGACGGGTAGTAATGTAAAAGAGAGAGAGAGAGAGAGAAATGTTGACGGGTAGTAATCTGAAAGAGAGAGAGAGAGAGAAATGTTGACGAGTAGAAAGCTGAAAGAGTGAGAGAAAATGTTGACGGATAGTAATGTGAAAGAGAGAGAGAGAGAAATATTCACGGTTAGTAATGTGAAAGAGAGAGAGAGAGAAATGTTGACGGGTAGTAATGTGAAAGAGAGAGAGAGAGAGAGAGAGAGAGAGAGAGAGAGAAATGTTGACGGGTAGTAATGTGAAAGAGAGAGAGAGAGACAAGAGAGAGAGAGAGAGAAATGTTGAGGGGTAGTAATGTGAAAGAGTGAGAGAGAGATGTTGATGGGTAGTAATCTGAAAGAGAGAGAGAGAGAAATATTCACGGTTAGTAATGTGAAAGAGAGAGAGAGAGAGAGAGAGAGAGAGAGAAATGTTGACGGGTAGAAAGCTGAAAGAGTGAGAGCAAATGTTGACGGATAGTAATGTGAAAGAGAGAGAGAGAGAGAGAGAAATGTTGACGGGTAGTAATCTGAAAGAGAGAGAGAGAGAGAAATGTTGACGAGTAGAAAGCTGAAAGAGTGAGAGAAAATGTTGTCGGGAAGTAATGAGAAAGAGAGAGAGAGAGAAAAGTTGACAGGTAGTACTCTGAAAGAGTGAGAGAAATGTTGACGGGTAGTAATGGGAAAGAGAGAGGGAGAAATGTTGACGGGTAGTAATGTGAAAGAGAGAGAGAGAAATGGTTACGGGTAGTAATGGGAAAGAGAGAAAGAGAAATGTTGAAGGGTAGTAATCTGAAAGAGTGAGAGAAATGTAAACCGGTAGTAAGCTTAAAGAGTGAGAGACAATGTTGACGGATAGTAATGTGAAAGAGTGAGAGAGAAATGTTGACGGGTAGTAAGCTGAAAGAGTGAGAGAGAGAGAGAGAGAGAGAGAGAGAGAGAAATGTTGACGGGTAGTAATCTGAAAGAGAGAGAGAGAAATGCTGACGGGTAGTAATGTGAAAGAGTGAGAGAAAATGTTGACGGGTAGTAATGTGAAAGAGTGAGAGAGAAATGTTGACGGGTAGTAAGCTGAAAGAGTGAGAGAAAATGTTGACGGGTAGTAATATGAAAGAGAGAGAAAATGTTGACGGGTAGTAAGATGAAAGAGTGAGAGAAAATATTGACGGGTAGTAAGCTGAAAGAGTGAGAGAAAATGTTCTGTTTCTGTTTCTAAGAATCGACCTCACTGCACTCCGGGGATACCCATAGATGCTCAGTCTCTCTCGGTAAATGGCGCAGGGTCTGGATACTGATGATCCCTGTAGCTCGCTGGTTGTACACTCTCCTGCTCCGTCCTCTCTTGCACCCCACTCCGCTTGAACCTCGTTTAATGTCGAAACTATGCAGTCTGTGGATTACTGCTTCATCTCTATTGCGGTGTCCTCATCCAGCAGGCGGCCATTGGTTGATTTCAAAATGTCACTTCTATGCATCACTAACGTGTCCATGATGGGAGCATGTGAAGCCCTGATGTCAGCTCTTTCTTTGCCCTGAACTCTAGCTTGACCAGGACAGCAGATCCATGTCAACCCCTGGAGGTTTGAGACCTCAACAGCTGCTCCTAAGCCATCCCATCTGTACCTTCTGAAGTACGGCTTGCGCGTCTGTCACGATGACAACGTGCTATAGAAGTCTCAGATATCCATTTCAGTGCTGAGACCACTGCTGCCGTCTCCATTCTCAAACTGTAGGTTATTAACATGTGTATGCCCTACTGCGCTCAGCAACGACATATCCTCTCACTCTAGACGAGAAACCCCAGCCTGATGTCCCACTGCGCAGCACCGATCCGTCGGTGTATATGACGGCATCACTCTTCTTCGTGTTCTCAGTTATCAGCTGATTCACCTCGTACTCTGCTCTCCCGTTGATACATTGTGTGCATTCCTTGCCGAAGGTTATGATGACTCACCAGTGTGGACCCATTCTTCCCCATTGGCTAGCGTCGCAGCAGGAGTGACGTGTCCGATTGTTTTCTCTGCCTGTGCCATTCATGACGCCTCTCTCTCTTGATTCGTGATTCCTTGATGTCTTAGACATTACTGTACAGAGTGTGCCGTGTGTCTGTGGTGACACGCATATAGGCTTTGACTTGTGCCAGTTTATGTACGGATGTAATCTATAACAATCCCAACATGAACTGCATCATCACAATCGAGGTATCTCTTGTGCAGCCCAGAACCAGTCGCATACCTTCATTCTGGGTGCGTTCCAACCTTTCACACTGTTATCTTGATAGTTGAGGATGCCTAGTCCGTAATCGATAGCCGACAACACGACGTGACGAAATATGACGAACAGGAGGCGTTGTACTAAGTTGGCAGCAGCCATAGTCTTGAGTGCTCCTAATCCTCGCTTACATATTTGTACGGTCTGGTCAACATGGTAATTATAGAAGAGACTGCTATCAATTGTCACTCAATTTCAATCTGTCACACCTGTCAATGGTGCAACCATCAAAAGTGATGCCCGGGAGTTCAGCCTTACCTATTGATTTTTCAATGAGCACCACATCATCCAGGCCTTGTTAGGGTTGATTTTAGAGGTTGAGTTGCCGCACCATTGTGAGATTGCTTGCACGGATTCCTGAATGTATTTCACCAACTCCTGCCTGTATGAGCCAGTCCTGTACGTTAGGATGTCATCGACAAATGTTAACGTTGGCCCTGTCCTTGTGGATTAAATATTGGCCACTTTTACTGTGTAAATGTTGAACAGCACCGGTGAGAGCGGAGACCCTTGAGGCAATCCTGGGCATTTTCGCTTCGGTTCTGATGTCCAAGATCCCACGCGCAGTGCAACTGTTCTTTCCATCAGGGCAGCTGATATCCAACTAACCAGCCACGGTTTAAACCACACTGCTTCAGACAGGTAATTAAGGTCCTAAAATCGTCACGGTTGTATGCGTCGTCCAGGTCGAGTGCCACCGCGACTGTTTCTTGCTTTGACTGAAAACCATCAAACACATCATAATCGAATGTTCCAGAGTTACCCTAGGTCTCCTTCGCTGTTATGTAGCTGCCAAGCATATCGGGTAGGATGTGCTCCAGTTCAAGGTAGGCCATTATTTTCCTGGCCACTATCTACTCGAGCAATTTGCCATATACATTTTGAATGGTGATTATTCGATAGCTGCCGAGAAGCGTGGAGTCCAACCAGGTTTAGGCAGTGGGCACAGATAGCTATGAAGCATTTCCTCAGGCCTAGATGACTTCTCTATAGTGTGATTTAATTCCTTCACCATATTTCTTATCTCTGTCTGATCCAACTGCTTGATATGGCAATAATGTACTCCACCAACACCTGGGGCAGTATTCTTGCTGGTACGTAGGCTATTTGCGACCTCCGCCTCAGTGATAAGGTTTACATAAGCCTTTCCCCTGACGGTTGCGTCTAAAATGCAATTCCAAATTTCACCATGGGCATCTCTTTCGCTTTTGTCAGTCTGAGCAACATTTCGACTGAAAAAACTCTGGCCTTTCTCTTCGTCAGTCTTCATGAGAATTATTGTGGAGTCTTGAATTTTCGGGATAAGCTGGTTTGGGGTTTTTCCGTTCATCTTTCGATGCATGTGCCAGAACTTTCGGAGAGTATTATCATTACCTACACCCGTAACGATCTCCTTCCATCGCTCACTGTTGCACTCCCTAGCTTACGCTTTCAAGGAATTGGTAGTTTTACGCTTAACGTTCTTCTTCTTATTCAAGGCGACGACATTACTACCAGATCTCTTTCTGGCTTTACGCCAATCCTTAGATGTCCTTTCCTTTTCTCTCCATGCCGAATGAACCAGTGTGGTCAGACAAAGGGGGTATCTAGTGGTACTTCGTCCAATCGTCATGCACAACTTGTTCAATACCTTATCCTGTTCAAATGTATATCTGAAGACCTGTTTGACTTTCCGGTGTCTGGTGTGTTTTCCTCTGGGTATAAGTACGACAAAAGGCAGGTAGTCGCTCTCGTGTGTCTCTAAGACGTCCCAGCGTATGGATAGAGCAACATCCATGGATATAAGTGCCAGGTCAATAACACCATCCGTATCCCCCGATCGAGGTGCTAGTCTAGTTGGACGTCCGTCATTCACGACAATGAGGTTTGTGTGGACCAATGCCTGGCTCAATGCGATCCCTTGCCTATTGACCGTGTCATTTCCCCACTTCTTTGACCAAACATTAAAGTCACCTGCAATGAGGGACCTTTTGACTCTGCGACTCTGACAAGTCTGACAGACACGCCCACTTAACGTCCTCGAAAAGGTGATCGACGTGAGCGTATAAGTTGTAGATTCTCCATTCTTGGTGGTTGATTGTTACTTCATTGTGTAAGCTGATGGAGTGAGAGAAATGTTGACGGGTAGAAAGCTGAAAGAGTAAAATAAATGTTGACATTGTGTAAGCTGGAGTGAGAGGAATGTTGACGGGTAGAAAGCTGAAAGTGAGAGAAATGTTGACATTGTGTAAGCTGATGGAGTGAGAGAAATGTTGACGGGTAGAAAGCTGAAAGAGTGAGAGAAATGTTGACATTGTGTAAGCTGATGGAGTGAGAGAAATGTTGACGGGTAGAAAGCTGAAAGAGTGAGAGAAATGTTGACATTGTGTAAGCTGATGGAGTGAGAGAAATGTTGACGGGTAGAAAGCTGAAAGAGTGAGAGAAATGTTGACATTGTGTAAGCTGATGGAGTGAGAGAAATGTTGACGGGTAGAAAGCTGAAAGAGTGAGAGAAATGTTGACATTGTGTAAGCTGATGGAGTGAGAGAAATGTTGTCATTGTGTAAGTTGATGGAGTGAGAGAAATGTTGACGTGTAGAAAGCTGAAAGAGTGAGAAAAATGTTGACATTGCGTTATCTGAAAGAGTGAGAGAAATGTTGACATTGTGTAAGCGGATGGAGTGAGAGAAATGTTGTCATTGTGTAAGTTGATGGAGTGAGAGAAATGTTGATTTGTAGAAAGCTGAAAGAGTGAGAGAAATATGGACGGGTAGAAACCTAAAAGAGGGAGAGAAATATTGACGGATGGTAAGCTGAAAGAGTGAGAGAAATGTTGACATTGTGTAAGATGAAAGAGGGAGAGAAATGTTGACGGATAGAAACCTGAAAGAGGGAGAGAAATATTGACCGGCAGTAAGCTGAAAGATTGAGAGAAATGTTGAGATTGTGTTAGCTGAAAAAGTGAGAGAAATATTGACGGGTAGAAAGCTGAAAGAGTGAGAAAAATATTGACGAGTAGAAAGCTGAAAGAGTGAGAAAAATGTTGACATTGTGTTGGCTAAAAGAGAGAGAGAAATGTTGACATTGTGTTATCTGAAAGTGTGGGAGCAATGTTGACCGGTAGTAAGCTGAAAGAGTGAGAGAAATGTTGACGAGTAGAAAGCTGAAAGATTGAGAGAAATGTTGACAAGAAGAAAGCTGACAAATTTAGAGAAATGTTGACGAGTAGAAAGCTGAAAGAGTGAGACAAATGTGGACGGGTAGAAAGCTGAAAGAGTGAGAGAAATGTTGACATTGTGTAAGCTGAACGAATGAAACAAAATGTTGACATTGTGTAAGCTGAAAGAGTGAGAGAAAATGTTGACATTGTGTAAGCTGAAAGAGTGAGAGAAAATGTTGACATTGTGTAAGCTGAACGAATGAAACAAAATGTTGACATTGTGTAAGCTGAACGAATGAAACAAAATGTTGACATTGTGTAAGCTGAAAGAGTGAGAGAAAATGTTGACATTGTGTAAGCTGAAAGAGTGAGAGAAAATGTTGACATTGTGAAAGCTGAAAGAGTGAGAGAAAATGGTGACATTGTGTAAGCTGAAAGAGTGAGAGAAATGTTGACATTGTGTAAGCTGAAAGAGTGAGAGAAAATGTTGACATTGTGTAAGCTGAAAGAGTGAGAGAAAATGTTGACGATGTGTAAGCTGAAAGAGTGAGAGAAATGTTGACATTGTGTAAGCTGAAAGAATGAGAGAAAATGTTGACATTATGTAAGCTGAAAGAGTGAGAGAAAATGTTTACATTGTGTAAGCTGAAAGAGTGAGAGAAAATGGTGACATTGTGTAAGCTGAACGAATGAATACCAGATAAGATGAAGCTTAGAAAGCGCGTGGTTTGATTATAAGCACCCAGCTTCAGTCTGGAAAATGGATTGGGAAAGGCGATGAGGGAGCGCCATTTTCATCCTATCGATATCATTCGACCCGTGGTCTAATAGAGGTCAAAAGGAGACATAACTAGACCAAATATCACATTACTGTCATGGCATGCTGGGTTTAAAAAAACGGAGATCTGGTACCAATTGAACACGACAACGAGAGCAAACATTTGTGATGCGTCAACTAAAACAATTATTGATTTCTGATGAGAAAATTGTCCACACAAACGATGGCGAGACTGCGGTATATGCAGATTGACAGCAGACATGACAACAACAACAAACACGGTTATCTTGGTAACAATGAAGATTTGTTGAAGGAGAATCAGCCAACTTTTGTATCTTTCCTCATTAGAGAGATGACTTGATGTATGCTTGTGTGTTATGTTATTGATTACGTGAAGTCATTCATATGCTGTAATAGAGGGATGACTTGATGTTCACATGTGTGTTATGTTATTGATTACGTGAAGTCACTCATCTACTGTAATAGTTGGATGGCTTGATGTACACATATCTTACATTGACTACGTGATTTCACGAATCGAATGCCCCTAGTGGTCTGCCGGGCTCTTTTTGTATGACAAGCACAAGAAAAACACTTTTGATTCACAGAGAGCATTTCGTAAAAGGAGACTAACTGTGTGACATGGCATAAAAGCGGCAATGGTTAGGTAGTTTGTTTAGAGTAACAAAGATGGCGCCTAACAGGCTGTGGGTCTACTTTGCTCTAGTGTGTGAGTCTATTAAGGTGTACTCGCACATCGGTTAACCACTTTCCGTAAGGGCGTGTCCCAACGCAGCAGAGTATTACGTTGCTCGAGCCTAGCCCACTCAGCAGGAAACCTTTCTCCGGGCTACATCCAGCTCATACCAGAGCTGGGACCTGCACATGGACATCTGCCTCTGTAGAAGTACAGGTCGACTAAGAACCAAGAATAAGAACTGTAAATTAGGGATAACTTGATGTACACATATCGTATATTGACTACGCGAAGTCATGAGCCTACTGTAATATAGGGATGACTTGATGTACACATATCGTATATTGACTACGCGAAGTCATGAGCCTACTGTAATAGAGGGATGACTTGATGTACATATATCGTACATTGACTACGCGAAGTCATGAGCCTACTGTAACATAATGTTGACTTGGTGTACACATATCGTATATGGACTACACGAAGTCATGAGCCTACTGTAATATATAGGATGACTTGATGTACACATATGGTATATTGACTATGCGAAGTCATGAGCCTACTGTAAGATAAGGATGACTTGATGTACACATATCGTATATTGACCATGCGAAGTCATGAGCCTACTGTAATAGAGTGGTGACTTGATGTACACATATCTACCGCTTTATTACCTACGTTGTGAAGTCATGAGCCTACTGTAATAGAGGGATGACTTGATCTACACATATCTACCGCTTTATTGCCTTCGTTGTGAATTTCTTAAAGAATTATAATAAAGGGATGACTTGGTATACATATTTGTGTCGTTTTATTAACCACGTGACGTCCCTCGCCTAGGACAGGGAATGGAATGCGGCCATAACTCCGCATGTGCCTTGTAGGCTATTAAAGTGCTGTCTTTGAATGAATCCCCATTTTGCAGAACAAATCTTGGTATTTTGTATTATTATGTTTTTGGTCGTCTTTTATTGTTTTTATGTGTATCTTTAAATGAACAAATTGAAAATAGCAATGATCGAAAGAAACTTCCTCCCGGTCTGACTGCAGTCAATAAAAAATGTGTAAGTCATAATGACAATACCTGCTTTTCTCAGGATTTAGCTCTAATGCGATTCTAGAATATTCCTTAACTTTCCCGTCTGACTGGCGCCACAATAGCACGAACTAAATTTTTAACAAAATATTTGACATTGTGAAGTGCATTTCATCGAATTTTCTTGAATGCGATCTAAATAGGTTTACAGCTAACTTAATGCGACATAAATAGGTTTACAGCTAACTTAATACGGACAATAGGTTTACAGCTAACTTAATGCGACCTAAATAGGTTTACAGCTAACTTAATATGGACAATAGGTTTACAGCTAACCTAATGCGACTTAAATAGGTTTATAGCTAACTTAATGCGACCTAAATAGGTTTACAGCTAACTAAATATGGCATTCATAGTTTTACAGCTAAAGTAAGGCGGCCTCCTTACAAGGTTAACAGCTAACTTAATATTGCCCTATCAGGCTTATAGCCACCTTAATATGTTTACAGCTATATTAATTCGGCCTTAATATATTTACAACTAACTTAATGCGGCCTTAATATTTTTACAGCTAAGTTAATGCGGCATTTCAACATAAAAAGGTTCCCCACCCATAGTTAGAATCTACTTAGGTCCAGATTTAAAAGCTGCAATTGATTGGAGTCTGATAGACTAGGATCAACTTTATTGGAGAAATGGCTTGATGTACAAATATTTATGTTTTATTGACTAGCTTCCGAGCTAAAGAAATTTATCATTAGTCGTGTGCTGTATAGAGCAACCGCCAGTATGTGTGACGATTAGAGCCACTGAAGTATGTGTGACGTTTAGAGCCATCGTGAGCTTGTGTGACATTTAGAGCCACTACTAGTATGTGTGACATTTAGAGCCACTACTAGTATGTGGGACATTTAGAGCCACTACTATTATGTGTGACATTTAGAGCCACTACTAGTATGTGTGACATTTAGAGCCACTACTATTATGTGTGACATTTAGAGCCACTACTATTATGTGTGACATTTAGAGCCACTACTAGTATGGGTGATATTTAGAGTCAATACTAGTATGTGTAACATTTAGAGCCACTACTAGTATGTGTGACATTTAGAGCCACTACTAGTATGTGGGACATTTAGAGCCACTACTATTATGTGTGACATTTAGAGCCACTACTATTATGTGTGACATTAAGATCCACTACTAGTATGTGTGACATTTAGAGTAAATACTAGTATGTGTGACATTTAGAGCCACTACTATTATGTGTGACATTTAGAGCCATCGTGAGTATGTGTGACATTTAGAGTCAATACTAGTATGTGTGACATTTAGAGCCACTACTATTATGTGTGACATTTAGAGCCACTACTATTATGTGTGACATTTAAGGCCACTACTATTATGTGTGACATTTAAGGCCACTACTATTATGTGTGACATTTAGAGCCACTACTAGTATGTGTGACTTTTAGTGCCCCTACTATTATGCATGACATTTAGTGTCATTTCCAGTACATGATGTTGAATGTCACTGTCTGTATTTTTGACCTTTAGTGTCACTTTTAGTATGTATGATATTTAGTGCCACTTTCTATATGTGGGACGTTTATTATCACTGTCTGTATGTGTGAAGTTTAGTGTCACGCTTCGAATATGTGACATTTAACATTTAGTTTCACTATCAGTTGGTGTTTCATATTTAGTGTCACATTCAGTTGGTGCTTTATATTTAGTGTCACTTTCAGTTGGTGATTTATATTAAGTGTAACTTTCAGTTGGTGTTTTATATTTAGTGTCACTTTCAGTTGGTGTTTTATATTTAGTATCACTTGCACTGCGATTAGAGTCCGTTCCGTTGTAGGAGCTTTACTGTCTTTTTCAATTGTTGTGTTACATTTAGTGTTATGTCATTATTGTGCCGCCAAGTTGATATTTGACATTTAGATGTTACATAAGACCCACCCATAAATGTAACAACGTCTGCCTAACTTTACACTAGACCCACTCATATATTTAACAACTTGTGCCTCACCTTACACTAGACCCACTCATGTATTTAACAACTTGTGCCTCACCTTACACTAGACCCACTCATGTATTTAACAACTTGTGCCTCACCTTACACTAGACCCACTCTTGTATTTAACAACTTGTGCCTCACCTTACACTAGACCCACTCATGTATTTAACAACTTGTGCCTCACCTTACACTAGACCCACTCATGTATTTAACAACTTGTGCCTCACCTTACACTAGACCCACTCATGTATTTAACAACTTGTGCCTCACCTTACACTAGACCCACTCATGTATTTAACAACTTGTGCCTCACCTTACACTAGACCCACTCATGTATTTAACAACTTCTGCCTCACCTTACACCAGATTAAAATAAGGCGAGGCTGCAGGGGTTCTGTGGATGTGTATAATGGGTTAGGTTTTGTTTGTGTTCTCGTCTCGGTGCGGTATCTGACCATACCCATTTTAAAATGTTGATTAAACTCAACCTTAATCAACTTTTACAAGTTTTTTTCTTGTTTTTTTCCCACCTCACATCAGACCAACTCATGTATGTAACAACTTGTGCGTCACCTTTCACCAGACCCACCCATGTGTGTAACAACTTGTGTCTCAACTTACAATAGACCCACCAATGTGTATAACAACTTTTGCCTCACCTTACACCAGACCCACTCATGTCTGTAACAACGTGTGCCTCACCTTACACTAGAGCCACCCATGTGTGTAACAACTTGTGCCTCACCTTACACTAGACCCACCCATGCATGTAAGCAACATCGTATGTCTTACATGATACATACCACATGTAACTAGCAACCACTGTATCGCGTTACATCAGGCAAACCTACGCGTGTAACAAGTTGTGTCTCACGTTACATCAGGCAAACTTTTATGTGTAACAAGTTATGTGTCTCGCATTACGTTAGAAAACCTATGTGTGTAATAAGTTATGTGTCTTGCATTACGTTAAACAAACATATGTGTAAAATGCTGTGTGTCTTGCATTACGTTAGACAAACCTATGTATAACAGGTCGTGTGTCTCGCATTACGTCAGACAAAGATATATGTGTATAACAAATTGTTCGTCTCGCGTTACATCAGGCAAACTTTTATGTTTAACAAGTTATGTGTCTCGCATTACGTCAGACAAAGATAAGTGTGTAACAAGCTGTGTGTCTCGCTTTACGTTAGACAAACCTATGTGTGTAATAAGTTATATGTCTCTCATTACGTTAGACAAACCTATGTGTGTAATAAGTTATGTGTCTTGCATTACGTTAAACAAACCTATGTGTAAAATGATGTGTGTCTTGCATTACGTTAGACAAACCTATGTGCAACAGGTCGTGTGTCTCGCATTACGTCAGACAAAGATATATGTGTATAACAAATTGTTCGTCTCGCGTTACATCAGGCAAACTTTTATGTGTAACAAGTTATGTGTCTCGCATTACGTCAGACAAAGATAAGTGTGTAACAAGATGTGTGTCTCGCATTACGTTAGACAAACCTATGTGTGTAATAAGTTATGTGTCTTGCATTACGTTAAACAAACTTATATGTAAAAAGCTGCGTTCCCTGCATTACGTTAGACAAATATATGTGTGTAACAAGTTGTGTCTCACATTACGTCATACACATACATGTGTGTAACAAGTTGTGTCTCACATTACGTCAAACAAATATATGTGTGTAACAAGTTGTGTCTCACATTACGTCAAACAAATATATGTGTGTAACAAGTTGTGTCTCACATTACGTCAAACAAATATGTGTGTGTAACAAGTTATGTGACTTGCATTACGTCATACACATACATGTGTGTAACAAGTTGTGTCTCACATTACGTGAAACAAATATGTGTGTGTAACAAGTTATGTGACTTGCATTACGTCATACACATACATGTGTGTAACAAGTTGTGTCTCACATTACGTCAAACAAATATATGTGTGTAACAAGTTGTGTGTCTCGCGTTGTATTGTGCAAATATTTGTGTGTAGTAAGGTGTGTGTCTCACTTTACGTAAGATAGACCAGACCCAATCATCATCAACTGGTAGATCAGTCCTGAGACTGGTTGAAAGGTTGTTTGAGCATGCCTAATCGTTTGGCCTTATCCTCTGAAGCTTTCCTCATGTCATGTCTCTGAATGCCTGAAATGTAAAAGCAAGTCTTTATCTACACTATCCTCTTTTTCACTGAATATTGCTTTCTAGTATCTTTTTATAAGATTTTCATGTCGCATTTTGTGGCCAAGTCAACTCAATTTTCTTTTTTTTAAAAATCATTTTCAATATTTGTCTTTGTGTGCCTACTTCAGTGAGGACATTGCCATGGATCTTCTTTCTGTCCAACTCGATCTTTCCATTCTATTTATATAGAATGTGTCACATTTCTAACGCTTCCAAGCTTTTTTTTTCATCTTATTTGTTAGTCCATGTCTCAGCCTCATTCAGTGCAAATTGTCACGCATGATTAACACTTATTATTGGCATCATTTCAATGCTGATATTCTTTGAGCTAAGCAATTTCTTTTTTTCTCTGAAGGCCTTTATAACCAATCCAAATTTGTCTTAATTGTAATCAATGAAGAACTAATCGACACAATACAGAAATACATATTTAGGGCAAATCATCACATAAAATGCTCGCAGAGAGACGGAAATTAAGACACCCAATAGTACACAATTATGTCTATCTCTAGAGGCGAGACCAAGTAGTTGATTCCCCTAGGCGAGGCCGTGTACTCTGTCACTGATACGCCCATGTCTACACAGTTCCCGTTGCATTTCAGATTCTAGATCACTGTCAGTGACGTCAGAAACAGATCCGGCGGTGGGAGTGAGAGCCTCGTGGAACATCCTCCGCCATGAGCTAATGTCGACCAGTGCAGTACTCACAGGTACCTAGTTTTCTCTTTGGCCGTCTGCTTTTCTCTCTCTCTCTTTCTCCCTCTCTCTTTCTCTCTCTCTCTCTCTCTGGCTATCTCTCTCTCCCTAGCTGTCTGTTTTCTGGCTGAACGCATCTGTCTTCTTAATTTCCGGATAGCTATATTGTCTCTCTAAATACATATGTTTTATCTCCCCTTATATCTGTTTTTCTCGATGTGCATATCTGTTTTCTATCTCAGTCTGTTTTTTCTCTGTCTCTCTATCCGTCTTTTCTAGCTTCTCTAATTCCACATATATGTTTTATTTCTCTCCAGATATCTGTTTTATATCTCTCAGCCTGTTATCTCTCTCTCTCTCTCTCCATCTTTCCTAGCTTCTCTCTCTCCACATATATGTTTTCTCTCTCTCTCCACATATCAATTTTCTGTCTCAACCTGTTTTCTCTCTCTCTCTCTCCGTCTTTCATAGCTTCTCTCACTCCGCATATATGTTTTCTCTCTCTTCACATATCTGTTTTCTCTCTACCTCCATCTTTCCTAGCTTTTCACTCCACATATCTGTTTCTCTCTCTCTCTCTCTCTCTCTCTCTACATATCTTTTCTTTCTCTGTTTTCTTTCTTTCCACATATGTGTTTTCTCTCTCTCCACATATCTGTTTCTTGCTTTCTTTCCATATATCTGTATTCTGCCTCTCTACATGCATGTTTTCTCTCTCTTCACACATCTGTTTTCTCTCTTTCTACATATTTTTTTTCTTTTTCTATATGCATGCTTTATCTCTCTCCACAAATGTTTTTTTTCTCTCCACATATATGTTTTCTCTCTCTCGACATATCTGTT
The DNA here is from genome assembly GCA_036924085.1 of Ariolimax columbianus. NCBI lineage: Eukaryota > Metazoa > Mollusca > Gastropoda > Stylommatophora > Arionidae > Ariolimax > Ariolimax columbianus. The sequence goes on along the minus strand of JAVGWX010000005.1, from coordinate 64,805,980 downwards.
TTCTCTCTCTCTCCCCCGTAAATATTTCTCTCTCTCCACATATCTGTTCTCTTTCTCTCCACATATCTGTTTTCTGTCTCTCCAAATATTGATTTTTTTCTCTACCAATATCTGTTTTCTATCTTCACATACATGTTTTCTCCACATATGTAATTTCTCTCCACATATCTGTTTTCTCTTTTTCAACTTCTGTTTTCTCTCTTCTAACATATATCTTTTTACCTATGTCCAGATATTTGTTTTCTTTCTCTCCACATAACTCATTTCTCTCTCTCCACATATATGTTTTCTCTCTCTCCACATATCTGTTTTCTCTCTCTCCACATATCTGTTTTCTCTCTCTCCACATATCTGTTTTCTCTCTCTCCACATATCTGTTTTCTCTCTCTCCACATATCTGTTTTCTCTCTCTCCCCATATCTGTTTTCTCTCTCTCCACATATCTGTTTTTCTCTCTCCACATATCTGTTTTATCTCTCTCCACAAATCTGTTTTCTCTCTCTGCACATATCTGTTTTCTCTCTCTCTCCACATATCTGTCTTCTCTCTCTCTGAATATCTGTTTTCTCTCTCTCCGCATATATGTTTTCTCTCTCTCCACATATCTGTTTTCTCTCTCTCCACATATCTGTTTTCTCTCTCTCTCCGCATATATGTTTTCTCTCTCTCCACATATCTGTTTTCTCTCTCTCTCCGCATATCTATTTTCTCTCTCTCTCTCTGTCTACATATCTGTTTTCTCTCTCTCCACATATCTGTATTTCTCTCTCTCCACACATCTGCTTTCTCTCTCTCCACATATCTGTTTTCTCTCTTCATGTATACCTTCTCTCTACCACATGTATACTTTCTCTCTATGTACATATCTGTTTTCTCTTTCTTCACATGTATACTTTTTCTCTCTCTCTCTCTACATGTATACTTTCTCTCTCTCTACATGTATACTTTCTCTCTCTCTACATATATGCTTTCCCTTCTCTACATATCTGTTTTCTCTCCCTCCGTATATAAACTTTCTCTCCCCACATTTAACATGTTCCTCTTCACATGTATACTTTCTCTCTCTCTCTCTCTCTCCACATGTATACTTTCTCTCTCTCTCTCTCTCCACATGTATACTTTCTCTCTCTCTCTCTCTCCACATGTATACTTTCTCTCTCTTCACATGTATGCTTTCCCTTCTCCACATATCTGTTTTCTCTCTCTCCACACATATGTTTGCTCTACATTTATGTTTTCTTTCTCTCCGAATATCTTTTTCTTTTATCTTTCCTGCATATATTATTCTCTCTCTATGTTTTCTATCACCCCATATCTGTTTATCTCTCCCGCATATTTGTGTTTCTTTCTCAGCATGTCTGTTTTTATTTGTTCTGCCCTGACTCCCTCTCTCTCTCTCTCTCTTTCTCTGTCTCTCTCTCTCTCTTTCTCTCTTATTAACTTTCTCCAATTCCGTTTATTGGGATATTATCTGCACCTGCCAATTTTCTCTCCCCCATCTCTCCACTAAAATGAACGGGGAAATCCTTAAAAGAGAAACACTAGCAATATAGAGACAGAGGCAGAAATATATAATTCATACTACAGTAAGGAACGATTCCACAATGATACCGTCAGTTCCTGAACAGAAGTAAGCCTAGGCATGAAGCAATAATAACATGCAGACAGTGCCTGATCTCATGTCTTGTCCTAGAGACCAACTGACGTAAACATGCAGACACTGTCCTGTCTCAAGTCTTATCCCAGGTCTTGTTCTTACAGCCAACTGCACGTAAACATGCAGACAGTGCGTTGTCTCATATCTTGTCCTAAAAGCCAACTGCACGTAAACATGCAGACAGTGCGTTGTCTCATATCTTGTCCTAAAAGCCAACTGCACGTAAACATACAGACATTTTCCTGTCCCATGTCGTGTCCTTGAACTTAAATGTACATAAACATGAAAACATGTGTTGTCCCAGACCATGACCTTGACCATGTTTCAAGTCTTGCCCCAGATCATACCCTATGCCTTGTCCTAGATCATGTCCTAAATCATGCCCCAGATCATCCCCCATGTCTTGTCCTTGAACCCAACTGCACATAAACAAATAGACATTGCCATATTCCAGGTTTTGTTTAAGCCGCCAACTCCACATAAACATATAGACATTGCCATATTCCAGGTCTTGTCCTAGGAGCGATCTGTACTGCAACCACAGCCAGCAACATTCTTGTGTTTGTAGCGGTCAGTTTTAGCAAGAACCTGAGAACAGTCTCCAATATCTTCATCGTCTCCCTCAGCGTGGCGGACATCTTGGTTGCAACCGTGGTCATGATCCCTGCCACACTTAGTCAGGTAGTCAGAGAGAATACTTTAACGAATAACATATCACTATGTCTGTCACTAATAATATGTAACAAAACATATTCATCAAAAACTATTTCTTAAAGAACCCGTCACAAAGAATATTTCTCCAAGAACATATAATGAAGACCATTTCCCCAAGAACTTGTCACAAACAACATAGCACAAAAGATAAATGAACAAGAATATATCACATAAAACATAGCACCAAAGATAAATCCACAAGAATATATCACAAAGAACATAGCACCAAATATAAAACCATAAGAATATATCACAAAGAACATAGCACCAAAGATAAATCCACAAGAATATATCACAAAGAAGATAGCACAAAAGATAGATATATAAGAACATATCAGTAAGAACATATCAGCAAGAACATTAACGTATCACCAAGCGTTCATCACAAATTACACATCGTCAAGAACACATCACCAGGAATATATCATCCAGATCAATTCCCCAAAATCGTATAACAAGTACTGCAAACGAAGGTGTAAGACTACCACAACCAAATTCTAGTGTGACCTACGAAGAGTCCAAAAGGCTTATTAGGGCCATATATATGGCAAAATGGGAAACAGAACACACTGGCTACACACAAAAAATGATGCCTTTTACCAGTTGAACAGAAGAGAGCAGGTCGTGGTCTTCAGACTCCACACAGGCCACAACAGACTGAGGTACCACCTATTCAATAAATTGAAGATAGGTGGCACTGACGAATGCACCTGTGGTACAGGGAAAATGACCGCTGAACATCTGCTGCAGAACTGCCCGACATACGAGGACCAGAGAAAGCACACGTGGCCATCACCAGTGGCAACACTAGACAAGCTCTATGGCAGTGGCGACAGCCTCAGGATGACAGCCGCTTTCTTCGAACAAAGACAAGTTGACGTCTGACAGCGTACGAAGAAGAAGAAGAAGTATAACAAGCACATATTGCTAAATACGCATTCTTCAAGAACACATCACCAAGAACGCACCACTAAACACTCACATACTTAGAACACATTACAAAATACACATCACGAAGAATGCACCACAAAGAAAACATCACCAATAACGCATCTCCAAAGAACACAACACCCAACACACATTCTCAAGAATACATCACCAAAAACAAACCATAAAACACGTATCGCTTAGAAAACATCACTAAGAACACATCACAAAGAACGCACCATCAAGAACGCATCACCAAGATCACATCACCAAGATCACATCACCAAGATCACATCATCAAGATTACATCACCAAGATCACATCACCAAGATGACATCACCAAGATTACATCACCAAGATTACATCACCAAACACATACATCACCAATAACACATTGCTCAGAACATAAATCACAAAGAACACATAGCTAATAACACATAACGAATAACATATCACCAAACACACTTCGCCGAACATACGAGGCGTGTTCAAATGAAGCTAGACCTAACTGCACCAAATGAACTTACGTACGATGCACATGATGACGTCACTTCAGGTGTAAACACTACTTACCAACCGTCAAGTTTGCAAAATTTCAATTTCCTCCAATTCATAGTTTCCACAGCAGTTCAAATGGTGGTTAGCAAGAAACTGAAGGTGTTAACAATGGGTACCTTTACTTCAGTTCTTGATGACCACCATTTAAACTGTTCTTAGCGACACAGTGAACTCCACTGCTAGCGAACGTAAGCTCCGCCGGCTTCGGTCCACCCGAATTGCTGCATCAATTTTGGCGATGGCATCTTCTGACGCAACCTTATGCGCCTGACCTGTTCTCGTAAAATCTTTCATTAACTCGTGTCCTTCTTTAAACATCGGTGTCCGGTTCTTTACTGTTGTCTTCTTTGACACACTTTTACCACCATACACTGCTTGCATTCTGCGTTGAATGTCAACTAGTCGACATTCTTCAGCTGTTAGAAACCGAATCACCGCCCGCTGATCAACTCTGGACGAATTCCATATCACACCCGCCATGTTTTCAATGATGTGCTGAGAAAAATATGAGTCGGTGGATAATACAATTTTGCAAACTTGACGGTTGGTATGTGCTATTTACACATAGAGTGACGTCATCATGCGCATCGTACGTATGTTCACTTGTTGCATTTAGGTCCGGTGTTCATTTGAACACACCTCATCAATCGCTAAACACAAATAACCAAGAACACATCAAGACCAAGAACATTTCACCAAGAACATATCACAAAGAACATATCACAAAGAACATATGGCTAAGACATATCACCAAAGTCCACGTCATTGAGTCCATGTCACCCAGAACATATCATGACCATGTCACCAAAAGCAGAATGTAACTCTATTTCTGTCTAAACCAGGTATTTGGTCGGTGGAGTCTATCCCATGAGTTCTGCCTGATCTGGGCATCGTGTGATGTCATGCTGTGCAGTGCCTCAGTCTTGAACGTCTGCGCAATCAGCTTCGACCGCTACCTGGCCATCATTTCACCGCTCCGCTACAAGTCCCTTATGACGTTCCGACGCGCTGTCCTTCTACTTGCTCTCTTATGGGTCGTTTCGGTCCTTAGCTCATTCGTGCCCATCACTAACGGCTGGCACAACTCTGAAGAGCTCAACCTGGTGAATTTAACGCTGTGGAGTGCCGAGCCTCAGTGTGTGCTCAGAGTCAGCCTGCCTTATGCCCTTTTGGCAGGTTCCATAACTATAATGATACCAATCATTATCGCCCTGGTCTTCTATTTCAAGGTTTCAGAGGAAGCCAAGCGCCAGGCGCTCTTTGTCCGGACTCTTATCGCACCAAGCCGGGTCTTGCTAGGTCAGGACGTGACCTCCAAGAGTGTACGTGAACCATTTACCAGGAAAGCCACCATTACCCTGGGGGTCATCGTGGGGGCTTACGTAGTTACGTGGACGCCATTTCTGATTGCCAACGTGGTCGACGCTTATTGTAAATGTGTCCCTCCAAAACTGTTCGCCTCCATCGTCTGGCTAGGATACTGTAACAGCCTTGTCAATCCAATCATATATCCTCTACTCATGCGCGACTTCCGGAAGGTTTACGGTAAAATGTTGCACGCGTGCTGCCCTCGGTTGCATCTCCTGAGACAAACGTCAAGGGATATTGCGAGCCGCGGATGCGACAAGTCTCTGGCCAGCAGACTTTCTACCAATGGAGTTAAGACTGACAACGTATGACAGAAAATTTCATGTGCTTAACCGGGAACAGCTGGATCTGCCCCGGAGCTAGCTGGCATTGAGCCACATCAAGCGGGATCTACATGGAGAGAGTGACAAATGGCACTCTGGCACAAAATGACATACATATGTGACAGGTACTAAAGTGAGATGACTGATACATGTGAGAGGTATGAACTTATGGAAAATGAAATTTGTAAATATAACGTCAGAGTGAAGTGTCATACAAGATAATGTGACAGGTGTCAAAGTGATTAACCTAATTCATGGACATGTGACGGATGTCAAAGTGATTAACCTGATACATGTAAATGTGACAGGTGTCAAAGTGACCGCCTGATACATGTAAATGTGACGGGTTTTAAAGTGACTAATCCGACACGTGTAAATGTGACGGGGTGTCAAAGCGACAAACCTGGTTCATGCAAATGTGGCGGGTGTAAAAGTGACTAGCCTCATACATGTAAATGTGACTGGTGTCAAAGTGACTAACCTGATACATGTAAATGTGACAGGTGTCAAAGTGACCATTTTATATATGTAAATGTGACGGGTGTCAAAGATACTAACCTGACACATGCTAATGTGACGGGATGTAAAAGTGACAAACCTGATACATGTAAATGTGACTGATGTCAATGTGACTAACCTGATACATGTGAATGTGACAGAAGTCAAAAGTGACTAACATGATACATGTAAATGTAACAGGTGTCACGGTGACTAACATGATATGTAAATATGACGGGACGTAAACGTGACTAAACTGATACATGTAAATGTGACAAGTGTCAAAGTGACTAACCTGATACATGTAAATGTGAGTGGTGTCAAAGTGACTTACCTGGTATATGTAAATGTGACATGTGTCAAAGTGACTAACCTGATACATGTAAATGTGACATATGCCAAAGTGACTGGCCTGATACATGTAAGAGTGACAGGTGTCAAATTGACTAACCTGATACAAGTAAATGTGACAGGTGTCAAGGTGACCGCTTTATATATGTAAATGTGACGGGTGTCAAAGATACTAACCTGACACATGTAAATATGACGGGATGTAAAAGTGATAAAACCTGATACTTGTAAATGTTAGTGGTATCAAAGTGACTTACCTGGTATATGTAAATGTGACAGGTCTTAAAGAGATTAACCTGATACATGTAAATGTGAGTGGTGTCAAAGTGAATTACCTGGTATTTGTAAATGTGACAGGTGTCAAAGTGACTAACCTGATACATGTAAATGTGACAGGTGTCAAAGTTACTGACCTGATACATGTAAATGTGACAGATGCCAAAGTGACTGGCCTGATGCATGTAAAAGTGACAGGTGTCAAATTGACTAACCTGATACATGTAAATGTGACAGGTGTCAAGGTGACCGCTTTATGTATGTAAATGTGACGGGTGTCAAAGATACTAACCTGACACATGTAAATGTGACGGGATGTAAAAGTGATAAAACCTGATACTTGTAAATGTTAATGGTGCCAAAGTGACTTACCTGGTATATGTAAATGTGACAGGTGTTAAAGAGATTAACCTGATACATGTAAATGTGAGTGGTGTCAAAGTGAATTACCTGGTATTTGTGAATGTGACATGTGTCAAAGTGACTAACCTGATACATGTAAATGTGACAGTTGTCAAAGTGACTGGCCTGATACATGTAAATGTGACAGGTGTCAAAGTGACTAACCTGATACATGTAAATGTGACAGGTGTCAAAGTGAATTACCTGATACATGTAAATGTAACAGGTGTCAAAGTGACTGGCCTGATACATGTAAATGTGACAGGTGTCAAAGTTACTAACCTGATACATGTAAATGTGACATGTGTCAAAGTGACTAACCTGATACATGTAAATGTGACAGGTGTCAAAGTGACTAACCTGATACATGTAAATGTGACAGGTGTCAAAGTGACTAACCTGATACATGTAAATGTGACAGGTGTCAAAGTGACTGGCCTGATACATGTAAATGTGACAGGTGTCAAAGTGACTAACCTGATACATGTAAATGTGACAGGTGTCAAAGTGAATTACCTGATACATGTAAATGTAACAGGTGTCAAAGTGACTGGCCTGATACATGTAAATGTGACAGGTGTCAAAGTGACTAAACTGATACATGTAAATGTGACATGTGTCAAAGTGACTAACCTGATACATGTAAATGTGACAGGTGTCAAAGTGACTAACCTGATACATGTAAATGTGACAGGTGTCAAAGTGACTAACCTGATACATGTAAATGTGACAGGTGTCAAAGTGACTGGCCTGATACATGTAAATGTGACAGGTGTCAAAGTGACTAACCTGATACATGTAAATGTGACAGGTGTCAAAGTGACTGGCCTGATACATGTAAATGTGAAATCAATCAGAGTGGGGATGGCTATGAGACTTGCCGTGACTTAAAAGATGAGTAAGTTGAATTAATGTTCTGTGGCACACTCACGTCTGACTGAACTAACACCAATTTAAGCTCAGCCCTTACAGCATGCATGTCCGATCTGCAGTAACGTCGCCACGCTATCAGCCTGACATTTTCACTTGAACTTTCTAGAACAATTAGCGATTATTTGTGTTGTGTGCTTGGTTGCGCGTTTGTGTGTGCATGTGCGTGTGTAGCGTTAATGTGCGTGCGCGTGCTTAAGTGCGTACATGTGTGTATGTACGATCGCATGCTCGCGCATGGATATGTGTGTGTGACTGTTTATATTGCTAGATGGGTGTGTGTTTGTATATGTGTGTCATGGAATATGGGTGCATTTGTGTGTGTAATTGCATGCCTGGATCCATATATATGTGTGTGATTCTATGTTTATGTGGATGATGGTATATGTGTGTGGGTGCGCGCGTGTGTGTGTGTGTGTGTGTATCAGTGAGTGGATTTGTTTGGGCCTCGATGTATGCGTGGATGTGTGTGGAGGACAACTTGTGGGTGAATGTGTTTGTTTCTGTATGTGGCTTGGAACACTGACAACAGTTTAGACATCGACAACGTATGTAGCCTCTTAGGAAGTCTGGACACAGCTAAGACACGGACAAAGTGAATGTAACCTCTTAGGGTGTCTGGACACAGCTAAGACACGGACCAAGTGAATGTAGCCTCCTAGGGAGTCTGGACACAGCTAAGACACGGACCAAGTGAATGTAGCCTCTTAGGGTGTCTGGACACAGCTAAGACACGGACCAAGTGAATGTAGCCTCCTAGGGAGTCTGGACACAGCTAAGACACGGACCAAGTGAATGTAGCCTCTTAGGGAGTCTAGACACAGCTAAGACACGGTCAAAGTGAATGTAACCTCTATGGAAGACTGGACACAGCTACTGCTACTACTCAGTCTAGAATGACTGTGAACATGATCACTCCTTTACCCTGACAAGCTAGACCTATTTGTACTGAGAATATCTTCCAGATTGTCGACTCGACGATTAAACCGATCTTGCAAATTTTTATATTAAACAAAAACCGATATATTTCTGGCTGCCTAAGAGGAATATGTGAAGAAGACGGACATTCAATGCTGTCATCCAATGATCCAATTATCCGTTCCTCTTCCGCATGTACACAGCACTAGCAAAGGGCCCACTTGCTAAAAACATCTTTAGCTTTCATTTTATGTCCTTCTGTGGTTGAACTTGACCTTTAGAGGTTCACATGTAGAACAGCCATTATCAAGCAGCTCACGACTTGTAATGCCATCTTTTCTGTGCTTTATTTTCGTCTTCTAACATTTGTTTAGATAAGATAATATCACCAGGTTTCAGATAAGGTTAATATCACCAGGTTTCAGATAAGGTTAATATCACCAGGTTTCAGATAAGATAATATCACCAGGTTTCAGATAAGGTTAATATCGCCGTGTTTTAGACAAGGTCGACATCAGCACGTTTTTAAACAAGATCAGTATAAGATTCCCCACGTCAATCACAACATGTTAGACAAGATCAGTATAAGATTCTCCACGTCAATCACAACATGTTAGACAAGATCAGTATAAGATTCTCCACGTCAATCACAACATGTTAGACAAGATCAGTATAAGATTCTCCACGTCAATCACAACATGTTAGACAAGATCAGTATAAGATTCCCCACGTCAATCATCACATGTTAGACAAGGTCAGTATAAGATTCCCCACGTCAATCACAATATGTTAGACAAGACCAGTATAAGATTCCTCACGTCAATCACAACTTGTTAGACAATACCAGTATAAGATTCTCCACGTCAATCACAACATGTTAGGCAAGACCAGTAAAAGATCCCCCACGTCATTATATATTTAGTAAAAGAGGCCAGAAATTAACTATGTTGCTACCAATATTTGTTGGAATCCTTGAAATGTTATTTTAATGTATCTTTTAGTTAAGTAAACTACGTGCATTCGACCTTGATCTAAGTCTCTGGTCAACTGAAAACCAGAAGGTTTGACATAATAAATAGAACCTGGAATGTCAGAATCTGAAATGTGTCCAATTTGATCTCAGATGCCAATAAGTTAACCTTGACAAATTGCAAGTGGCAAAGGCAAGACTCACAGATGCCGGTTACGCAGAGAAAGAGGAATATGCATTTATACATTCACAAGGTGTAGATAATCTATGAGTAGCGAAGACATTGATTTTAAAAAGCAGGTCGAAAGATCTGTGTGTAGTTAGTGGACACACAACGATCGAACGACTGCGTCTACTGACGTTATGCGCTGAACCATTCGATTCTGCCATTTCAAAACGTATGCATAACTCAGCCCCCACAGTGGAGAAGAAATAGAAGAATATTATGAGAACTTGCAAGGGACTTTCAAGCTAATGACATCTGCCTCTTTTAATAGCAATGGGATATATGAACTCCAAACTGGGTAAATGAAGGTAGAAGAATACAGTTGATGTCATTCTGGCTTGAGAAAAGGAAACGACAGAGAAGATAGGATGAGACGCTTCTATGAAGAAAAGCAATTAGTTAAATGTACCACAAACAAGTTCAAAGCAAATTATAGACGTGGAAAACGCCAGGACATGCAGTAAGAAATCAGACTGACTTCATTATAATAAAGGACAGTTTGTAAAAAAATTCCCTGACTGTGGCAAATACATCCAGATGCAGGAATAAATTCCCATCACAATTCTGTAGTGATTAGAAGAGCTCTCAGACTGACAAAAATAGAAGTAAGACATACAGAGTATCCGAAAATAGATATATCAACATTAAGTAACCAGAGATTAAGCAGAAAATCTTATGGAAGTCAGAAATAGATCTGATAGCCTGCTGTTAGAAAGCATGGAGCAATACAAAAGAAACAGCACAGAAGAGATTGTAAATACTAAGTGGAACTGTCTAAAAATAAGCATATAAACATAAAATTTAAACTCTATTGAAAAAGAGTTTCAGAAAAATTAAGTATGGATGACAGATGATATATTAAGCAAAATACAGCAAGAAGAACTGCAATAAACACTGCAGAACAATGGATAATGAAGGATGTTTCAATAGAAAACAATATTCCTGCACACATTGGGCTATCACTACCAGAATTTGACATTAACAAATAAAGATTAAAGCAGCATCATAGCAATAGAGATTAAATGCCTGGGCATAATGTTTGGAGCGACAAGAAAAGATAGAATCAGAAACAAAGATATTAGGAGACAAATAGACACAAAACCAGTGTAAGACCTCGTCAAGGTGATAACGAACACAATGGTTCTACCATGTGACACGTCAAGCACCAGATAATATCCTTCAGAAAAACTTTGCAATACAGATACAATGGATACAATCCAAGAGCCGCCCACGCAAAAAGATAGAAATAACAGAAGCTGTGACACTATACAAATACAATGGATACAATCCAAGAGCCGCCCACGCAAAAAGATAGAAATAATAAAAGCTGTGAAACTTCGAATGTACGAAGCATATAACAGGGCCCGTCCTCGAAACATCATCATAACCTGACGCTGAAAGGCACAAACAGGAGAAAAAAGCGAAAAGAAGAAGAAGAACAACAACGTGATACACACTATGTGTAGACATGCATAGGAAGAGTTGAAAGAATCCAAATGCAAGGTAATAGAAGACCCGAGAGAGAGGCTCATCACGGTTGTTGTACATGCAGACATGCAGACTTGCAGACATGCAGCATCTTTAAACACGACAAGACGGACAGAAGGAGAGGGGTGCATTTAGAACAAGATAGGAGACATATTGGTTAATAAGAAAGATGATATCAAACAGATGAGCAAATATACAAATGAACTGTATAATGGCAACATATATAACAAAACATCAATGTTTGGTAATGACGTCCCCTGCCTTCTCAAATCAGAAGTGGAGAAAGCAATAAAAGATTCGAGTAATGAGAGAGCTGCAGACATGGACACAATAAATATAGAAACATAGAAACTTTAGGAATTATGTGTAGATCAAATGACAGATCGGTGTAGTGACATTTACAATGCAGTATCTTTACCGAGCGATCTGATTACATTGGTCTGTATAACACTAGCCAAAAAGCCTCGTCCAATCGAATGTTCAGATTTTATAACAATCATCGTGCTGAGCCTCACCATTACCATAATGATCAAAATTATACAGGAGAGAAGTAGACGTTGAACAGAGAGAAATAGACGTTGATCAGACAGGAGAGAAGTAGACATTGAACAGAAAGAAATAGACGTTGATCAGACAGGAGAGAAGTAGACATTGAACAGAGAGAAATAGACGTTAATCAGACAGGAGAGAAGTAGACATTGAACAGAGAGAAATAGACGTTGAGCAGACAAGAGAGAAGTAGACATTGAACAGAGAGAAGTAGATATTGAACAGAGAGAAGTAGTCGTTGAGCAGACAGGAGAGAAGTAGACATTGAACAGAGAGAAGCAGACGTTGATCAGACAGGAGAGAAGTAGACATTGAACAGAGAGAAATAGACGTTGATCAGACAGGAGAGAAGTAGACATTGAACAGAGAGAAGTAGACGTTGATCAGGAGAGAAGTAGACATTGAACAGAGAGAAATAGACGTTGAGCAGACAAGAGAGAAGTAGACATTGAACAGAGAGAAGTAGATATTGAACAGAGAGAAGTAGACGTTGAGCCGATAGGAGGGAAGTAGACGTTGGACAGACAGGAGAGAAGTAGACGTTGAGCAGACAACAGAGGTCAAAGATGCAGCACTGTAAATGAGCTGATATGAGCCAGCGACTCACAACTGACTGCTTGCAAAAGGGTCAGCGAACCACAACTGACCAAGACATTATTCCGTCTCCAAACGCCGGCCCTGGAAACAGACTACTAGTGTAGTATGGCTAAGAGAATAGAGAACGCATTTGTAATGCAAAGCCTAATGACGTGGGTATCGCAGCGTGGCTGTAAACTATGACGTAACATCACTACGTCTTTTTCCGGATAAACGCGGAATAAGAAGAAGAATAGAAGAAGAAGAAGAGAATAAGAAGGTAAAGAAGAAGAAGAACAAGAGGAAGAAGAAGAAGAGAATAAGAAGGTAAAGAAGAAGAAGAACAAGAGGAAGAAGAAGAAGAAGAAGAAGAGAATAAGAAGGTAAAGAAGAAAAAGAACAAGAAGAAGAAGAATAAGCGAATAAGAAGGTAAAGAAGAAGAAGAACAAGAAGAAGAAGAAGAAGAGAATAAGAAGGTAAAGAAGAAGAAGAAGAAGAAGAAGAAGAAGAAAAAGAAGAAGAAGAAGAGAATAAGAAGGTAAAGAAGAAGAAGAAGAAGAAGAAGAAGAAGAAGAAAAATATTAAGAAGAAGAGACAACGAAGTTATGTGTCAACATTTCGATTGAGACAGAACAGCGAAAGAAGAGAAGCAATATTCCGTTTAATGACACTTGCAGATAAATGTATGAAAGTATAAAGGAGCATTTATGTGTCCTTTCTAGACAACAAACAGGTTTTTTACAGATTCCAGCATGAGAAACTACTTTCATGTCTGGTAATCTTAGATATGCATGGAGGGAAGACACAAGAATACTCAATAAACTGTCCCGAGAGAAATCGGTTCACTGCAAGATCTGACAGGCTTTACTCACTATGTATAGATGAAAATAGAGGAGTACAGCTAGCATGTTTACTCTCCCGTTGTTTCACATTTACATGGAACGTTTTTCAACAGATGAAGTAAATGTCACAACTCTTCATTGGTGGAGTGTCACTACATAATGTCAGGTATTGGAAAGACACAGTTTTGCTCTCTGAAAAGCAAACGGAGATTCAGGAATAGAATTGGCGATTCAAATGAAGAACAAATCTCAGGTATATGGATTGAATATTAGCACTGAGAAAACTAAAAATATGATAAGATAGTAAAGTATAACTGGAATCTACTCTACAGATAACAATATACTGCCAAATAATGGAACAGGTCAAAGCCGCCGTCTCCTATCTTGGAAATATAATAACGGAAAAGAGCTGCCAAGACTCTTCTACACCTCAACGCGGTGATCCAGTATAACAGGTTGCAACAGAGCAGACTGGCTAAGGAGAAGGGATCGAAGAGGGAAGGCTAACCTGGTACACAAAAATTTCGTCCTGAACTCAGATGTGACGGACCGAATGGTGAAAATATCGCAGTCAACCTGTAGAATACGACACAACATATTCCGTTCTCCGGACAACATCCTTTTTTCAAGACTTGGTAGCGGGATTTAAGAACGACGACGAAGAAGAAGAAGAAGAAGAAGAAGAAAAGAAAAAGAAGAAAAAAAGAAAAAGAAGAAGAAGAAGACGAAGAAGAATTGGCAAAGCTGTTTTCACCAATATGAGTCACATATTGACCAACTCCTCAATACAAAATTAGAGTGTTCAGAAACGAAGACAATGAACACACGTTTGGAGAAGAGAATGAATGCTTTTGAAATGTAGATGTAAATACGAGATACAAATAGGGAACAGTTAATGGAAATAACATAAAATAAATAAGAAAGTCGTTGCCAAATTTGGGCGCAAACAGAATTGATGAACGAAATAAGAGCTAGACAGTTGATATTTTGGTCACATTAAAGTTTAACTATCTTGTTGAAAACATTCCTGGAAGGAAAAATTGAAGGATAACGTGCTAAAGGCAGACAAGGCTGTAGGTGGGAGGACATAATGGAGAGGTGGACGGGGAAAAGCCTGCCAGATTGTATCATCAAGGCAAGAGATTGAGGTAGCCGGAGATGCATTACAGGCCTCACCTTCAGTGTGGAGATGACACTTCAGCTAAACTAAGGAGTTCGAATTTGGGAATCGGATCATTTTTACAGATACAAACTTCACTACCGTTTCACTAAACTTCACAAAACATCAGCCTTCCAAAACTTAACAAAACATCATCGTACCCAAACTTCACTAAACAATAACTTCCTCAACCTTCACAACACACTTACATCCACACATTTCACAACACACTAACTTCCCCAACCTTCACAAGACACTAACCTCCCAAACCTTCACAACACACTAACCTCCCCAACCTTCACAACACACTAACCTCCCCAACCTTCACAACACACTAACCTCCCAAACCTTCACAACACACTAACCTCCCCAAACTTTACAACACACTAACCTCCCAAACCTTCCCAACACACTAACCAACCCAACCTTTACAACACATTAACCTCCCAAACCTTCCTAACACACTAACCTCCCCAACCTTCCTAACACACTCACCTTCCCAACCTTCCCAAGACACTAACTTCCCCAATCTTTTCAACACACTAACCTCCCCACACTTCACAACACACTAACCTCCCCACACTTCACAACACACTTACCTCCCCACACTTCACAACACACTTACCTCCCAACACTTCACAACACACTTACCTCCCAACACTTCCTAATACACTAACCTCCACAACCTTCCCAACACACTAACCTCCCCACACTTCACAACACACTTACCTCCCCAACCTTCCCAACACACTATCCTCCGCACACTTCACAACACACTTACCTCCCCACACTTCACAACACACTAACCTCCCCAACCTTCCCAACACACTAACCTCCTAACACTTCACAACACGCTTACCTCCCAACACTTCACAACACACTAACTTCCCCAACCTTGCCAACACACTAACCTCCCCACACTTCACAACACACTAACCTACCCAACCTTCCCAACACACTAACCTCCCCACACTACACAACACACTAACCTCCCCAACCTTCCCAACACACTAACCTACCCAACACTTCGAAACACACTAACCTCCTCACACTTCACAACACTTACCTCCCTATACTTCACAACACACTAAACTCCCCAACCTTCCCAACACACTAACCTCTCCAACCTTCCCAACACACTTACCTCCCCACACTTCCAAACACACTAACCTACCCAACCTTCCCAACACACTAACCTCCCCACACTTCCCAACACACTTACCTCCCCACACTTCCCAAAACACTAACCTACCCAACCTTCCCAACACACTAACCTCCCCAACTTTCCCAACACACTAACCTCTCCAACCTTCCCAACACACTAACCTCCCCACACTTTACAACACACTTACCTCCCCACACTTCCCAACACACTTACCTCCCCACACTTTCCAACACACTTACCTCCCCACACTTCCTAACACACTTACCTCCCCACACTTCCCAACACACTAACCTCTTCAGCCTTCCCAACACACTAACCTCCCCACACTTCTAAAAACACTAACCTCCCCACACTTCCCAACACACTTACCTCCCCACACTTCCCAACATACTAACCTCTCCAGCCTTCCCAACACACTAACCTCCCCACACTTCTCAAAACACTAACCTCCCCACACTTCACAACACACTAACCTCTCCAACTTTCCCAACACACTAACCTCCCCACACTTCACAAAACTCTAACCTCCCCACACTTCACAACACAATAACCTCCCAACACTTCACAACACACTAACCTCCCAACACTTCCCAACACACTAACCTCCCAACACTTCACAACACATTAACCTCCCCACACTTCACAACACATTAACCTCCCAACACTTAACAACACATTATCCTTCCCACACTTCACAACACATTAACCTCCCAACACTTCACAACACACTAACCTCCCCACACTACCCAACACACTAACCTCCCAACACTTCACAACACATTAACCTCCACACACTTCACAAAACACTAACCTCCCCACACTTCACAAAACACTAACCTCCAAACACTTCACAACACACTAACCTTTCCACACTTCCCAACACACTAACCTCCCAACACTTCACAACACATTAACCTCCCCACACTTCCCAACACACTAACCTCTCAACACTTCACAACACACTAACCTCCCCACCATTCACAACACACTAACCTCTCCAAAATTATCAACACACTAACCTCCCCGACCTTCACAACACACTAACCTCCCCAACCTTCCCAACGCACTAACCTCCCAACACTTCACAACACATTAACCTCCCCACACTTCCCAACACACTAACCTCCCAACACTTCACAACAAACTAACCTCCCAACACTTCACAACACACTAACCTCTCCAAAATTCACAACACACTAACCTCCCCGACCTTCACAACACACTTACCTCCCCAACCTTCCCAACACACTAACCTCCCCACACTTCACAACACACTTACCTCCCCACCCTTCCCAACACACTAACCTCCCCACACTTCACAACACACTTACCTCCCCAACCTTCCCAACACACTATCCTCCGCACACTTCACAACACACTTACCTCCCCACACTTCACAACACACTAACCTCCCCAACCTTCCCAACACACTAACCTCCTAACACTTCACAACACGCTTACCTTCCCACACTTCACAACACACTAACCTCCGCACACTTCACAACACACTAACCTCCCCACACTTCACAACACACTAACCTCCCCACACTTCACAATACACTAACCTCCCCACACTTCACAACACACTTACCTCCCCACACTTCACAACACACTTACCTCCCAACACTTCACAACACACTAACCTCGCAACACTTCCTAATACACTAACCTCCACAACCTTCCCAACACACTAACCTCCCCATACTTCACAACACACTTACCTTTCCAACCTTCCCAACACACTAACCTCCCCACACTTCAAAACACACTAACCTACCGAACCTTCCCAACACACTAACCTCCCCACACTTCACAACACACTAACCTACCCAACCTTCCCAACACACTAACCTCCCCACAATTCACAACTCACTTACATCCCCGCACTTCACAACACACTAACCTCCCCAACCTTCCCAACACACTAACCTCTCCAACCTTCCCAACACACTTACCTCCCCACACTTCCCAACACACTAACCTACGCAACCTTCCCAACACACTAACCTCCCCACACTTCCCAACACACTTACCTCCCCACACTTCTCAAAACACTAACCTACCCAACCTTCCCAACACACTAACCTCCCCAACTTTCCCAACACACTAACCTCTCCAACCTTCCCAACACACTAACCTCCCCAATCTTTACAACACACTTACCTCCCCACACTTCCCAACACACTTACCTCCCCACACTTTCCAACACACTTACCTCCCCACACTTCCCAACACACTTACCTCCCCACACTTCCCAACACACTAACCTCTCCAGCCTTCCCAACACACTAACCTCCCCACACTTCTAAAACACTAACCTCCCCACACTTCCCAACACACTTACCTCCCCACACGTCCCAACACACTAACCTCTCCAGCCTTCCCAACACACTAACCTCCCCACACTTCTCAAAACACTAACCTCCCCACACTTCACAACACACTAACCTCTCCAACTTTCCCAACACTCTAACCTCCCGACACTTCACAAAACTCTAATCTCCCCACACTTCACAACACAATAACCTCCCAACACTTCACAACACACTAACCTCCCCACACTTCCCAACACACTAACCTCCCAACACTTAACAACACATTAACCTCCCCACACTTCACAACACATTAACCTCCCAACACTTTACAACACATTATCCTCCCCACACTTCACAACACATTAACCTCCCAACACTTCACAACACACTAACCTCTCCACACTTCCCAACACACTAACCTCCCAACACTTCACAACACATTAACCTCCCCACACTTCACAAAACACTAACCTCCCCACACTTCACAAAACACTAACCTCCCAACACTTCACAACACACTAACCTTTCCACACTTCCCAACACACTAACCTCCCAACACTTCACAACACATTAACCTCCCCACACTTTCCAACACACTAACCTCCCAACACATCACAACACACTAACCTCCCCACACTTCACAACACACTAACCTCTCCAAAATTCACAACACACTAACCTTCCCGACCTTTACAACACACTAACCTCCCCAACCTTCCCAACACACTAACCTCCGAACACTTCACAACACATTAACCTCCCCACACTTCCCAACACACTAACCTCCCAACACTTCACAACAAACTAACCTCCCAACACTTCACAACACACTAACCTCTTCAAAATTCACAACACACTAACCTCCCCGACCTTCACAACACACTTACATCCCAAACCTTCCCAACACACTAACCTCCCCACACTTCACAACACACTTACCTCCCCAACCTTCCCAACACACTAACCTCCCCACACTTCACAACACACTTACCTCCCCAACCTTCCCAACACACTATCCTCTGCACACTTCACAACACACTTACCTCCCCACACTTCACAACACACTAACCTCCCTAACCTTCTCAACACATTAACCTCCCCGCACTTCACAACACACTAACCTACCCAATCTTCCCGACACACTAACCTCCCCACACTTTACAACACACTAACCTACCCAATCTTCCCAACACACTAACCTCCCCACACTTCACAACACACTTACCTCCCCAACCTTCCCAACACACTATCCTCCGCACACTTCACAACACACTAACCTCCCCACACTTCACAACACACTAACCTCCCCACACTTCACAACACACTAACCTCTCCACACTTCACAACACACTTACCTCCCCACACTTCACAACACACTTACCTCCCAACACTTCACAACACACTAACTTCCCAACACTTCCTAATACACTAACCTCCACAACCTTCCCAACACACTAACCTCCCCACACTTCACAACACACTTACCTCCCCAACCTTCCCAACACACTAACCTCCCCACACTTCACAAAACACTATCCTACCCAACCTTCCCAACACACTAACCTCCCCACACTTCACAACACACTAACCTACCCAACCTTCCCAACACACTAACCTCCCCACAATTCACAACTCACTTACATCCCAGCACTTCACAACACACTAACCGCCCAAACCTTCCCAACACACTAACCTACCCAACACTTCCCAACACACTAACCTCCTCACACTTCACAACACTTACCTCCCTATACTTCACAACACACTAACCTCCCCAATCTTCCCATCACACTAACCTCTCCAACCTTCCCAACACACTTACCTCCCCACACTTCCCAACACACTAACCTACCCAACCTTCCAAACACACTAACCTCCCCACACTTCCCAACACACTTACCTCCCCACACTTCCCAACACACTAACCTCTCCAGCCTTCCCAACACACTAACCTCCCCACAATTCTAAAAACACTAACCTCCCCACACTTCCCAACACACTTACCTCCCCACACGTCCCAACACACTAACCTCTCCAGCCTTCCAAACACACTAACCTCCCCACACTTCTCAAAACACTAACCTCCCCACACTTCACAACACACTAACCTCTCCAACTTTCCCAAAACTCTAACCTCCCCACACTTTACAACACAATAACCTCCCAACACTTCACAACACACTAACCTCCCCACACTTCCCAACACACTAACCTCCCAACACTTCTAAAACACTAACCTCCCCACACTTCCCAACACACTTACCTCCCCACACGTCCCAACACACTAACCTCTCCAGCCTTCCCAACACACTAACCTCCCCACACTTCTCAAAACACTAACCTCCCCACACTTCACAACACACTAACCTCTCCAACTTTCCCAACACTCTAACCTCCCCACACTTCACAAAACTCTAACCTCCCCACACTTCACAACACAATAACCTCCCAACACTTCACAACACACTAACCTCCCCACACTTCCCAAAACACACTAACCTCCCAACACTTAACAACACATTAACCTCCCCACACTTCACAACACATTAACCTCCCAACACTTCACAACACATTATCCTCCCCACACTTCACAACACATTAACCTCCCAACACTTCACAACACACTAACCTCTCCAAACTTCCCAACACACTATCCTCCCAACACTTCACAACACATTAACCTCCCCACACTTCACAAAACACTAACCTCCCCACACTTCACAAAACACTAACCTCCCAACACTTCACAACACACTAACCTTTCCACACTTCCCAACACACTAACCTCCCAACACTTCACAACACATTAACCTCCCCACACTTTCCAACACACTAACCTCCCAACACATCACAACACACTAACCTCCCCACACTTCACAACACACTAACCTCTCCAAAATTCACAACACACTAACCTTCCCGACCTTTACAACACACTAACCTCCCCAACCTTCCCAACACACTAACCTCCGAACACTTCACAACACATTAACCTCCCCACACTTCCCAACACACTAACCTCCCAACACTTCACAACAAACTAACCTCCCAACACTTCACAACACACTAACCTCTCCAAATTCACAACACACTAACCTCCCCGACCTTCACAACACACTTACATCCCAAACCTTCCCAACACACTAACCTCCCCACACTTCACAACACACTTACCTCCCTAACCTTCCCAACACACTAACCTCCCCACACTTCACAACACACTTACCTCCCCAACCTTCCCAACACACTATCCTCCGCACACTTCACAACACACTTACCTCCCCACACTTCACAACACACTAACCTCCCTAACCTTCCCAACACATTAACCTCCCCGCACTTCACAACACACTAACCTACCCAATCTTCCCGACACACTAACCTCCCCACACTTTACAACACACTAACCTACCCAATCTTCCCAACACACTAACCTCCCCACACTTCACAACACACTTACCTCCCCAACCTTCCCAACACACTATCCTCCGCACACTTCACAACACACTAACCTCCCCACACTTCACAACACACTAACCTCCCCACACTTCACAACACACTAACCTCCCCACACTTCACAACACACTTACCTCCCCACACTTCACAACACACTTACCTCCCAACACTTCACAACACTAACCTCCCAACACTTCCTAATACACTAACCTCCACAACCTTCCCAACACACTAACCTCCCCACACTTCACAACACACTTACCTCCCCAACCTTCCCAACACACTAACCTCCCCACACTTCACAACACACTAACCTACCCAACCTTCCCAACGCACTAACCTCCCCACACTTCACAACACACTAACCTACCCAACCTTCCCAACACACTAACCTCCCCACAATTCACAACTCACTTACATCCCAGCACTTCACAACACACTAACCGCCCAAACCTTCCCAACACACTAACCTACCCAACACTTCCCAACACACTAACCTCCTCACACTTCACAACACTTACCTCCCTATACTTCACAACACACTAACCTCCCCAACCTTCCCAACACACTAACCTCTCCAACCTTCCCAACACACTTACCTCCCCACACTTCCCAAAATACTAACCTACCCAACCTTCCAAATACACTAACCTCCCCACACTTCCCAACACACTTACCTCCCCACACTTCTCAAAACACTAACCTACCCAACCTTCCCAACACACTAACCTCCCCAACTTTCCCAACACACTAACCTCTCCAACCTTCCAAACACACTAACCTACCCACACTTTACAACACACTTACCTCCCCACACTTCCCAACACACTTACCTCCCCACACTTTCCAACACACTTACCTCCCCACACTTCCCAACACACTTACCTCCCCACACTTCCCAACACACTAACCTCTCCAGCCTTCCCAACACACTAACCTCCCCACACTTCTAAAAACACTAACCTCCCCACACTTCCCAACACACTTACCTCCCCACACTTCCCAACACACTAACCTCTCAAGCCTTCCAAACACACTAACCTCCCCACACTTCTCAAAACACTAACCTCCCCACACTTCACAACACACTAACCTCTCCAACGTTCCCAACACTCTAACCTCCCCACACTTTACAACACAATAACCTCCCAACACTTCACAATACACTAACCTCTCCACACTTCACAACACAATAACCTCCCAACACTTCACAACACACTAACCTCCCCACACTTCCCAACACACTAACCTCCCAACACTTCACAACACATTAACCTCCCCACACTTCACAACACATTAACCTCCCAACACTTCACAACACAATAACCTTTCCACACTTCCCAACACACTAACCTCCCAACACTTCACAACACATTAACCTCCCCACACTTCCCAACACACTAACCTCCCAACACTTCACAACACACTAACCTCCCCACACTTCACAACACCCTAACCTCTCTAAAATTCACAACACACTAACCTCCCCGACCTTCACAACACACTAACCTCCCCAACCTTCCCAACACACTAACCTCCCAACACTTCACAACACATTAACCTCCCCACATTTCCCAACACACTAACCTCCCAACACTTCACAACACACTAACCTCCCCACACTTCACAACACACTAACCTCTCCAAAATTCAAAACACACTAACCTTTCCCGACCTTCACAACACACTAACCTCCCCAACCTTCCCAACACACTAACCTCCCCGACCTTCACAACACACTAACCTCCCCAACCTTCTCAACACAATAACCTCCCCAAACTTCCCAACACACTAACCTCCCAACACTTCACAACATATTAACCTCCCCACACTTCACAACACATTAACCTCCCAACATTTCACAACACATTATCCTCCCCACACTTCACAACACATTAACCTCCCAACACTTTACAACACACTAACCTCCCCAAACTTCCCAACACACTAACCTCCTAACACTTCACAACACATTAACCTCCCCACACTTCACAAATCACTAACCTCCCCACAGTTCACAAAACACTAACCTCCCAACACTTCACAACACACTAACCTTTCCACACTTCCCAACACACTAACCTCCCAACTCTTCACAACACATTAACCTCCCCACACTTCCCAACACACTAACCTCCCAACACTTCACAACACACTAACCTCCCCACACTTCACAACACACTAACCTCTCCAAAATTCACAACACACTAACCTCCCCGACCTTCACAACACACTAACCTCCCCAACCTTCCCAACAAACTAACCTCCCAACACTTCACAACACATTAACCTCCCCACACTTCCAAACACACTAACCTCCAAACACTTCACAACAAACTAACCTCCCCACACTTCACAACACACTAACCTCTCCAAAATTCACAACACACTAACCTCCCCAACACACTAACCTCCCCACACTTCAAAACACACTTACCTCCCCAACCTTCCAAACACACTAACCTCCCCACACTTCACAACACACTTACCTCCCCAACCTTCCCAACACACTATCCTCCGCACACTTCACAACACACTTACCTCCCCACACTTCACAACACACTAACCTCCCCAACCTTCCCAACACACTAACCTTCTAACACTTCACAACACGCTTACCTCCCCACACTTCACAACACACTAACCTTCCCAACCTTCCCAACACACTAACCTCCCCACACTTCACAACACACTAACCTACCCAACCTTCCCAACACACTAACCTCCCCACACTTCACAACACTAACCTACCCAATCTTCCCAACACACTAACCTCCCCACACTTCACAACACACTTACCTCCCCAACCTTCCCAACATACTATCCTCCGCACACTTCACAACACACTTACCTCCCCACCCTTCACAACACACTAACCTCCCCAACCTTCCCAACACACTAACCTCCTAACACTTCACAACACGCTTACCTCCCCACACTTCACAACACACTAACCTTCCCAACACACTAACCTCCCCACACTTCACAACACACTAACCTACCCAACCTTCTCAACACACTAACCTCCCCACACTTCACAACACACTAACCTACCCAACCTTCCCAACACACTAACCTCCCCACACTTCACAACACACTTACATCCTTGCACTTCACAACACACTAACCTCCCCAACCTTCCCAACACACTAACCTACCCAACACTTCCCAACACACTAACCTCCCCACACTTCACAACACTTACCTCCCTATACTTCACAACACACTAACCTCCCCAACCTTCCCAACACACTAACCTCTCCAACCTTCCCAACACACTTACCTCCCCACACTTCCAAACACACTAACCTACCCAACCTTCCCAACACACTAACCTCCCCACACTTCCCAATACACTTACCTCCCCACACTTCCCAAAACACTAACCTACCCAACCTTCCGAACACACTAACCTCCCCAACTTTCCCAACACACTAACCTCTCCAACCTTCCCAATACACTAACCTCCCCACACTTTACAACACACTTACCTCCCCACACTTCCCAACACACTAACCTTCTAACACTTCACAACACGCTTACCTCCCCACACTTCACAACACACTAACCTTCACAACACACTAACCTCCCCACACTTCACAACACACTAACCTACCCAACCTTCCCAACACACTAACCTCCCCACACTTCACAATACACTTACATCCCCGCACTTCACAACACACTAACCTCCCCAACCTTCCCAACACACTAACCTACCCAACACTTCCCAACACACTAACCTCCCCACACTTCACAACACTTACCTCCCTATACTTCACAACACACTAACCTCCCCAACCTTCCCAACACACTAACCTCTCCAACCTTCCCAACACACTTACCTCCCCACACTTCCCAACACACTAACCTCCCCACACTTCACAACACACTAACCTACCCAATCTTCCCAACACACTAACCTCCCCACACTTTACAACACACTTACCTCCCCAACCTTCCCAACACACTATCCTCCGCACACTTCACAACACACTTACCTCACCACACTTCCCAACACACTAACCTCCCCAAACTTCCCAACACACTAACCTCCTAACACTTCACAACACACTAACCTTCCCAACACACTAACCTCCCCACACTTCAAAACACACTAACCTACCTAACCTTCCCAACACACTAACCTCCCCACAATTCACAACACATTAACCTTCCCAACCTTTCCAACACACTAACCTCCCCACACTTAACAACACACTTACATCCCCGCACTTCCCAACACACTAACCTCCCCAACATTCCCAACACACTAACCTACCCAACACTTCCCAACACACTAACCTCCTCACACTTCACAACACTTACCTCCCTATACTTCACAACACACTAACCTCCCCAACCTTCCCAACACTAACCTCTCCAACCTTCCCAACACACTTACCTCCCCACACTTCCCAACACACTAACCTACCCAGCCTTCCCAACACACTAAACTCCCCACACTTCACAACACACTTACCTCCCCACACTTCCCAAAACACTAACCTACCCAACCTTCCCAACACACTAACCTCCCCAACTTTCCCAACACACTAACCTCTCCAACCTTCCCAACACACTAACCTCCCCACACTTTACAACACACTTACCTCCCCACACTTCCCAACACACTTACCTCCGCACACTTCCCAACACACTAACCTCTCCAGCCTTACCAACACATTAACCTCCCCACACTTCTCAAAACACTAACCTCCCCACACTTCCCAACACACTTACCTCCCCACACTTCCCAACACACTAACCTCTCCAGCCTTCCCAACACACTAACCTCCCCACACTTCTCAAAACACTAATCTCCCCACACTTCCCAACACACTAACCTCTCCAACTTTACCAACACACTGACCTCCCCACACTTCACAATACACTAACCTCTCCACACTTCACAACACAATAACCTCCCAACACTTCACAACACACTAACCTCCCCACACTTCCCAACACACTAACCTCCCAACACTTCACAACACATTAACCTCCCCACACTTCACAACACATTAACCTCCCAACACTTCACAACACACTAACCTTTCCACACTTTCCAACACACTAACCTCCCAACACTTCACAACACATTAACCTCCCCACACTTCCCAACACACTAACCTCCCAACACTTCCCAACACACTAACCTCCCCACACTTCACAACACACTAACCTCTCTAAAATTCACAACACACTAACCTCCCCGACCTTCACAACACACTAACCTCCCCAACCTTCCCAACACACTAACCTCCCAACACTTCACAACACATTAACCTCCCCACATTTCCCAACACACTAACCTCCCAACACTTCACAACACACTAACCTCCCCACACTTCACAACACACTAACCTCTCCAAAATTCACAACACACTAACCTTTCCCGACCTTCACAACACACTAACCTCCCCAACCTTCCCAACACACTAACCTCCCCGACCTTCACAACACACTAACCTCCCCAACCTTCCCAACACAATAACCTCCCCAAACTTCCCAACACACTAACCTCTCCAACCTTCCCAACACACTAACCTCCCCAACCATCCCAACACACTAACCTCCCCAACCTTCCCAACACACTAACCTCCCCACACTTCACAACACACTAACCTCCCCAACCTTCCCAACACACTAACCTCCCCAACCTTCCCAACACACTAACCTCCCCACACTTCACAACACACTAACCTCTCCAACCTTCCCAACACACTAACCTCCCAACACTTCACAACACACTAACCTCCCTAACCTTCCCAACACACTAACCTCTCCAACCTTCCCAACACACTAACCTCCCCACACTTTCCAACACACTAACCTCTCCAACCTTCACAACACACTAACCTCTCCACACTTCCCAACACACTAACCTCCCCACACTTTCCAACACACTAACCTCTCCAACCTTCCCAACACACTAACCTCCCCACACTTTCCAACACACTAACCTGTCCAACCTTCCCAACACACTAACCTCTCCACACTTCACAACACACTAACCTCCCCACACTTCACAACACACTAACCTCTCCCCACTTCACAACATACTAACCTTCCCACACTTCACAACACACTAACCTCCCCACACTTCACAACACACTAACCTCCCCACACTTCACAACACACTAACCTCCTCAACCTTCACAACACACTAACCTCCCCACACTTCACAACACACTAACCTCCCCACATTTCACAACACACTAGCCTCTCCACACTTCACAACACACTTACCTCCCGACCTTCGCAACACACTAGCCTCCCCAACCTTCACAACACACTAACCTCCTCGACCTTTACAACACACTAACCTCCACAACCTTCACAACACACTTACCTCCCGACCTTCACAACACACTAAACTCCCCAACCTTTCCAACACACTAACCTCCCCACACTTCACAACACACTTACCTCCTGACCTTCACAACACACTAACCTCTCCAAACTTCATTACACACCAAACTCCTAAAAAAAACACAATCATCTGACAATTGACTGGCATAACATGAGAAGCACAGCCAGAAATCCCCCAAACATCAGCACTCACCCTGAATTACTTCGTATCTGAGTACTCCGCGCCAATTTGGAAACATGCTGCACATGTCAGGCGTATTGATACATCAATAAATTATACTGGCCGTAAGTTACAGAGTGCATAAAACCTACTCCAAATGAAAAATACACACGATAATAGACGTAGAACGACCAGAGTCACAAAGAATTGTCACATCTGAAATTGAAAAAGTTGTTCTTGTTTAATGGCCGCGAAGTGGATGTTTGGTTTTCGTGCACCCTGAAAGGTGCTTTAAGTGGTCGGTTGCAGTTGCTTTCTTTACATCACGATCGTGCTCGTGAAATTGGACCGAGGTCCACCAGTTGTTGTGCTATGATTGACGTCATCTGTGTGACACTGACTTCAGTTGGTGTTGAAATTGAAAGAGAGAAACAGGCAATGCACAACACTGCCGCTAGATACAAGTCCTGAAAACGCCTCATCGAACAAAATTGAATGCAATGGGACAGATTGCCTGGATCGAAATGCGCAGAAACCTACGCCTTGATAACTGATTGCTTTACATAACACGGAAATCAATAAAGAGACAAGGAACTGCTGTATTACAGTGCAGGATGAGCTAAAAGAGGGTGGAGATACACGGATTGTGAGACATTCACCAGTGGAGCAATACAAAACTAAGATCAATTGCTGATCTGCTCAAACCTGCTGGAAACATGCAATGTTGACCACATGCTGAATGGGAATGACAAGACAATCCACGTGGCTGAATATTGGAAACAAAATGTCTGACGTGGTGCCCGGAGACTCGGAAAGTCAGCAAGTGCCGAAACTTCACTCAACACAAAGAATACTCACATTTCACTCAACACTAAGAATACTCAAACTTCACTCAACACTAAGAATACTCAAACTTCACTCAACACAAACATATCCAAACGTCGTTCAACACAAACGTATCCACACTTCACTGAACACAAAGATACTCACACTTCACTGAACACAAAGATACTCACACTTCACTAAACACAAACGTATCCAATCTTCACTCAACACAAAGAATACTCAAATTTCACTCAACACAAAAAATACTCAAACTTCACTCAACACAAAGAATAGTCAAACATTACTCATCACAAACGTATCTAAACTTCACTCAACACAAAAATACTCAAATTTCACTCAACATAAACGTATCCAAACTTCACTCTCAATACAAACCTACTCAAACTTCACTCAACACAAAGATACTCAAACTTTACTCAACACAAAGATACTCAAACTTCACTCAACACAAATATACTCAAACTTCACTCAACACAAAGATACTCAAACTTCACTCAACACAAACATACTCAAACTTCACTAATACAAACCTACTTTAACTTCCCTCACCACAAACCTACTCAAACTTCACTAAATACAAACATACTTACACTTCACTCATCATAATCTTATTTAAACTTCACTAAACAGAAACCTACCACAAGACAACAACGATTCCCTTTCCTTGATCTATTCTTCACAAAAATGTACAGAAATCTGTTAAGCTGTATTTGTGAGTTGCAACTGATAACACGTAAGGAAAAGACTAATTCATGTTTATTGTATATCTGACTCCATTTTATAAACCCGGTATTAACACCTCCCCTCTTCTATATTTCTATGAATAATATAGAGTTAGTATTTATTATTGTTGTTGTTATGATAGTATTATGTATTATTATTAACAATTCTTGGTAACCCTACGCAATGTCTTGTCTTTTTTCATGACTATTAGCCAGTGTTTGTTCATTATCGCGTCCATTGTCGTTAGCATGTACACAGTCTTGTCCCCTGAAAGTGAGTGAGTATGTAGTGCTTACTCTTGATGTTAACTAAGTCTTACCCTGTTGTTTCTGAAGGAATGCCCGCATTGGGTAGATTTACCATTTTGTGCGTCCCGAAAAGGACGTTTGGGGCGGTTTGTTGTAGCTTTCCTCAACATCCCGAGCGTGCTGATGAATGTGGATCGGGGTCCTCCAGACGGTTGCGCTTCATCTGCGCATCGCTCACAACTACGGAGATCACGTTGATCTCTCACCTCGTTAGCTCGTTTACCATAAAACAGCCACGTTTCCAGAAAGGACTGCGGGAAAGTCAAGGTGAGGGTCTTTGCCAGCACATTTTCCCTGACCATGACTAACATGTTTGATCAGTATATTTTACCTGAATCTTTTAAACATGTCTGATCAGTATATTTTACCTGAACCAGACAAACATGTCTGATCAGTATATTTTACCTGAACCAGACAAACATGTCTGATCAGCATATTTTACCTGAACCAGACAAACATGTCTTCTTCTTCTTCTTCTGCGTACACAGTCAGACAGTAACCATTATTTTTTCGAAAAAAGCGGCGGTCATCCTGAGACTCTCGCCACTACCATAGAGCTTGTCTTGCAGTTCCACTGGCAATGGCCACATCTGCTCTCTCTGATCCCCGTATGTCGGGCAGTTCTGCAGCAGATGTTCAGTGGTCATTTTACCAGTACCGCACGGGCATTCGTCGGTACACCCTATCTTCAATTTGTTGAATAGGTGGTACCTCAGTCTATTGTGGCCAGTGCGAAGTCTGAAGACAACGACCTGCTCTCTTCGGTTCAACTGGTAATAGGCATCGTTTTTGGTGTAACCAGTATGTTCGGTTTCCCATTTGGTAATGTACCTGGCTTTGATAAGCCGTTTTGACTCTTCGTACGTCATACTGGTATCTGTTTGTGGTAGCCTTGCACCTTCTTTTGCCAGTCTGTCTGCCTCCTCGTTGCCTTGGATGTTGCAGTGTGACGGAACCCACTGTACCACTACCCTTTTTGGTGCGGACAGCTGGCACAGTTTGCAGAGTGCTGCTCTTAAGTCATTAAGCTCAGTGTTTTTCTGGCTTTTTAGCGCTGTGACTACGGCGAGAGCATCTGTCAGCAAGACTATGTGGCTCTCATTTTCACTGTGTGTTGCCATTTCTTCCACTGCCGCCCTCAGTGCCTCTGCCTCCGCTCTGAAATTGCTTGTGTACTTACCAGTAGCGAATGACAGTGTTATTTTTCTGCCATTTGGTAGGTTCAGGAATGCTCCTGCCCCTCCGTTCTGTGTAGTGTTTGTTACAGAACCGTCGGTGTATGCATGGGTCCAGTCCATGCTTGGGTAGCTTTTCGTTATGAAGCTTAGGGTAGTGTCTCTCCTTTCTTTTTCGGTCTGGCAGTTTTTGTTTGCAATACCTGGTATATTTTCTACCACCTCTGGAAATATATCCTGCCTCCAAGTAGGTTTTCGTACAGTAGTGATGGGTTTTGGTGTTGTTAGTGCGTTTATGGGATCTTCGTGCATCTTTGCTTTGGCTATTTCTGCAAAGTTTCTCCGCTTTAGTTTCCCAAACATGTCTGATAAGTATATTTTAACTGAACCAGACAAACATGTCTGATAAGTATATTTTACCTGAACCAGACAAACATGTCTGATATGTATATTTTACCTGAACCAGAAAAACATGTCTGATCAGTATATTTTACCTGAACCTGACAAACATGTCTGATCAGTATATTTTACCTGAACCAGACAAACATGTCTGATCAGCATATTTTACCTGAACCAGACAAACATGTCTGATAAGTATATTTTAACTGAACCAGACAAACATGTCTGATAAGTATATTTTACCTGAACCAGACAAACATGTCTGATATGTATATTTTACCTGAACCAGAAAAACATGTCTGATCAGTATATTTTACCTGAACCTGACAAACATGTCTGATCAGTATATTTTACCTGAACCAGACAAACATGTCTGATCAGTATATTTTACCTGAACCAGACAAACATGTCTGATCAGTATATTTTACCTGAACCAGACAAACATGTCTGATCAATATATTTTACCTGAACCAGACAAACATGTCTGATCAGTATAGATTGCCTTCCTTCTCAACTAGCGTTACAGAAAATATTGCTGCTAGAGACCATACATATTTTGCCGCACGGTACCTGTCTGAATACCAACTGTTGAGCCGCCCCATACAACTGTGTGAGCGACAGAAGACTGACAATACATCAATGGTACATGAAGACAATGTTCTAAGGAAATCGGTGAACAAGCAACAGAGGCTGATTGCAAAGACATTTCCTAGCTACAATAATGTCGGACATTGATGGTAACAAGCTATACAGGAAAATATCTCTTCGATCAGCGGAGCGCACCACCGCAATTACTTTAGTCAATTTTCATTTCACGCAAGACGCTGCGACAATTAATGACAAGATAGCAAGAAGACAGAACACGTAACAGGAGTTGGAGGGAGGGGGGTGGACATTGGTACTGGTTGGGGGATCAAGGGCGTAGAAATAATCCGAGGCCAGCTGGGGGAGGCGACTATGTCAGGCACTGTTTTATGTAGCAAGTTAAACTGGGGACAAGAAGAAAGTCGTCAGATCTGTGGACATTAAAACTTCACAGATGACGACAACAGTACATGCACGAGATTAGGGCATTAGTCCTTCAAAGTGATGGACATGATACTAGGACATTAGTCCTTCAATATGATGTACCGAAGTCTAGGACATTATTCCTTCAATATGATGTACATGATACTAGGACATTAATCCTTCAAAATGATGTACACGAGTCTAGGACATTAGTCCTTCCGTATGATGTAAATGAGATTAGGACAGAGGGTTGAAGATGCAGCAGTGAATAATATGACATCAGCCAATGACTCATACATAATTGCTTGCATCAGGGTCGGGGACACATAACTGGCTAAGACCCTGTTCCGCCTCTAAGTGGCTGCCCTGGAAACTGACTGCAACCATGCAGCCTGGTTCAGAGATAGCGATCAAAGAGGAAGGACAAATTCGGTTTCAAAAATGATGTGCTGAAATTGGATGTGTTTGACTAAAAGACGCAAATGTCGCAGCTTTTCTGCAAACCACGACACGGCGTCCCTTTTTAGGACTAACGCCGAAGAAGAAGAAGAGAAATAGGAAGACTAGACCCACTCCTTCAACGGGACGTACATTAAAAAAGAGCATCAGTCCTTTAACTTGACGTACATGAGAGTAGGACATCAGTCCTTCAACGGGACGTACCAGAGAGTAACACATCAGTCCTTCAACGTGACGAACATGAGAGTAGGACATCGGTCCTTTAATGGGACGTACATTACATTAGAGCTTTGTTCCTTAAACATGACGCACATGAGAGTAGGACATCGAACCTTCAACGGGACGTATAATAGAAGAGGACATCAGTCCTTCAACGTGACGTACATTAAAATAGAGCTTCAGTCCTTGAACATGACGTACATCAGAGTAGGACATCAGTCCTTCAACGTGACGTACATGAGAGTAGGACCTCAGTCCTTCAACGGGCAGTACAATATAGAAGGACATCAGTCCTTCAACGTGACTTACATGAGAGTAGGACATCAGTTCTTCAACGGGACGTACATTAAAATAGAGCTTCAGTCCTTGAACATGACGTACATGAGAGTAGGACATCAGTCCTTTAACGGGACGTACATGAGAGTAGGACATCAGTCCTTTAACGGGACGTACATGAGTGTAGGACATCAGTCCTTCAACGGGACGTACATGAGAGTAGGACATCAGTCCTTCAACGGGACGTACATGAGTGTAGGACATCAGTCCTTCAACGGGACGTACATGAGTGTAGGACATCAGTCCTTCAACGGGACGTACATTAAAATTGAGCTTTAGTCCTTGAACATGACGTGCAGGAGAGTAGGACATTAGTCCTTCAACGGGACGTACATTAAAATTGAGCTTTAGTCCTTGAACATGACGTGCAGGAGAGTAGGAAATCAGTCATTCAAC
The DNA here is from genome assembly GCA_036924085.1 of Ariolimax columbianus. Lineage (NCBI taxonomy): Eukaryota > Metazoa > Mollusca > Gastropoda > Stylommatophora > Arionidae > Ariolimax > Ariolimax columbianus. Next base: position 64,771,907 of record JAVGWX010000005.1, on the reverse strand, counting down.
GTGACGTACATGAAAATAGAGCATCAGTCTTCAACGTGACGTACATGAGAGAAGGACATTGACCATTCAACGTGATGTATACGAAGCACGAATATAAGACACGAGTCACGTTTGTGATTCTAAGAAATAGGTGGACACACTCGAGGGTGTTTACGTCCAAATTTATTCATCACTCTCGTAACTCATTGGTTAACTAGAAAATTGTAGAATGGAACAGCAACATTAGAGTTCAGTGGTCGAAACATGGCGACTTTAACATTCCATTGTTGATAGATGGGTAGATACTTTCCTTTACCGCTTTCTTCATACTACAAAACGCAATCTCTTCTTTTTTTTTTGGGATCTACCATCACAGTTTAATATTCATCTGATCAAACGTTACAAACAAGGCAAGGACACGCAAGATTTCTGTTTTGTTCGTCTCGTGGCCGTATGTAACCCTAATCTAGGTTTACAAAATCGTCTACCAACAATCATGCCGGCTTCTATTCCACCGGAGTTCGCCTGGAGATTTTCTAGAGTTGAAGAATAGAAATTTGCTTGCTGCTGAAGTCGCCATGCAGTGTGCTGGTTAGAGTTTTATTTGACTGCTGGTTGAAAAACGCGAATGTATTACAGAGGTTTCAATCCGAGTCCGTATTGTGACAGGGCCAGTATCTTACCCACTAGCCAAAATGCTCTATGTGACATCTATATTCGTTATGAAATTGTCGGTTGATAGGATGCTCCTCAAGGGATGTATGATCTCCATGAAACGGTCGGTTGGACTCGCGCTTCTTAAGAGATCTATGACCTCGACGAAATGGTCGGCTGGTCTCACGCCCCTCGTGGGACCAATGACCTCTAAAGGACGGTCGATCTGTTTCAGGATTCAACATTAGTGTGTGGACCCCTGAGAACATGTACGCCAAACCAACTGTATATTTTTTTTTTTTTTGTTGTTTTTGCTTAGATGTTTGCCTCACTAGTTTCTACTGGCGGAGGCGCGCCATTTTCCACCCCAGACCGTAGTCAATTGGGCGATATCAGGACGCATAAACCAGTGCTTGGATGCATGTGTGCATCTGTATGTACCTATGCTAGGTTTGTGCGCCCTCAGAAGCTAGCCCAACCAAAGTGCAATGGAAGGGCTTTACCACGAGGGCGCGTGTGAAAGTTGTGCAAGGGTGTGACTGTAGGACAGAGTCAAATGAAACAGAGTGAGGTGAGAGAAGAGAGAGAAGGGGGAGAGTGGCTGTCCGCCGAATGATCCCTAAAAGTATGATCTTGACCAACTGTATATACATACACACCCTCCCATTTATACTCATACCAATATACACACACACACACTCACGCTTCATCATTTTCACTCATTAATACACGTCCGCACGCAAGTGCATGCACACATAAATACACACATACATATTCACACACACACACACACATACACACACAGACAGACGGACGATTGTAGTTGTTTAGCCACCAGAATGACCTCCACCTCGCCCATCTATCGTCAGTCATGCTGAGCACAAGGCCGTCCCATTCCAGTGTGTGCCTGTATATATGTGTATGTGAGGGGGTGTGAATGACTATATGTGAGTGAGTGTATTTATATGTATTCGTTTTTGTTGGTTTTTTTTATGTTTTTTTTTTTGCGTTCGCCATAGTTCTCTACCCCAAGGCGGTGTGCGTTGCTCTGTGGTTTCTATTTTGCGCCTGTCGGCCCAATGCATCCGACTTCAGCATGCATTTTATGTAAGGGTCTGCTTCCTCCTGCATTTTCTAAGGGTTTGCTTCCCCGGGGTAACGGCTAGTGCTGTGATGGGGATCGAACCCAGCACCTTAGGGTTGTGAGCCGTGTCACTTAACCACTAGGCAACGCCGTCCCCCTATATGTATTAGTGAGTGTTTATGTGTGTGTATATATATATAAAACACTGGAATAACCTGGCAAATAGAACTGAAAAATGGACATCTCCCAGCAAGCAGGTTTTCCTCGAAACAGATCGATCGAATGTTAGGGGACAAATTTATAGCAGGAGATAGAAGGTACAAATAAAAAGGGGGGGGGGGTGAAGAAAACACTGACAGTCGGATAGATCTAGAAAACAACATTTGATATAAAATAGAAACTCACACTGCTGCAAATGGGTGTAACCAACAACATGTACAAATGGATAAGCGATTACCTAGATAACAGGACAGCAAGAGTGCAACTCCAAGGACATCTCAGTACAGATCTAAATGGAACAAGGATTTCTGCAAGGTGGAATACTCTAAGCCATACTTTTCCTCGTATACATCAACGATATAATCACAGAAATCCCTAAAAGAGTACACAGTGCCCTGTATGCAGATGACTTGACGCTATGGACATCCGAAGAGTCTACACCTGTAGCTAGAAACCAAATGTAGAAGGCTCTAAATAAAATAGAGCCATTAACAAAGAAATGCCAAATCGCCACAAACAAGACAAAACCACGAACACAATATTCTACCTGTCTTTCAAACTCCAAGAAGTAATCCTAAAAGTAAATGGCCTGACAAATGGTCTGACCTAAGTCAAACTTATTTAGGAATAACAAAGGACTAAAGGTTGACATGGAAAACCAGATTTAAAAAAGCCACCAACAAAGCTAAGAACTGAATGATTCTAACGAGGAAGATATATGGCTCAAAATGGACAACTGACACGGGCACCCTAGAAAAACTGTACATAGGATATGTGAGACCAGTGCTAGAATACAGGACAGCAGCATGGTCTACAGCAACAAAAATAACTTCCAAATAATTAATACAACCCAAAACCAAGATATACGTATCATCACTGCAGCTATGAGAACAACACCAATAAATGCAATGGGTGGCATCCCAAGAATCGAAAGTATGGAGACACACAGAAACCAAAAAACACTCCAGGAGGGGTAAAAGTTCAAACGAATACCAAAGCACCCAATATATGACAGGATAAATTGCATGGGAAGAAGGGGATTAAAGAAAAACCACTTTATATTTTTTAAATAACTTGCATGAACAGATAAATCATAAGCCATGCAGTGGCTAGAAATCTAAATCAAACATTCCAAATTCCTACATATCAAAAAGCCAAATTGTCTAAGATTGAAGAAACCATAGAGGGTGTAGGGAAGAAGAAAACCCAGATTAAGAAATAAAATATGACAGAGGAGTATCTTAGGAGAGTATACCCGCCAGAAACAAGGATTCTTGTATACACATATGGCTCATCTATCAAAGCCACATCCAATGCAGGTTGAGGGGTCTATTACAGACTGAGGAACGGAGAAGAAAAACTAGAGTATTAATAAAGAGAACATACTTCAATAACTTAAATGTAAAATCAGAAACTGAATTCCGCAGCTGAGATTGTAATCCAAGATAAAGATATCCGCCAAGTAAACAAAGTATTCCTGACTGATGCCGCGTCAGTATTAGCAGCGATAAAACAACACAAAGATGAAGATCTTGAACAATATATCCACTTAATGACAGCTCAGCAGAACACCAAAGGCTGGGCATACAGTGGATCCCATCTCACTGCAATATTTAAGTCAATTTAGCTTCAGTCAAACTAATAGAGTGTGGAGTAGCAACCCACAAACAGACCCGAGCATCACATATAATGAGGCCAAGACCATAATTAAAGCCAACTTCAGGGTAAAATGGGCTGATCAACACCCCAACCCGACTTCCGAACAGAAAGTATACCATGACCGTGAAACACATCCTACAAAGCTGCATGCTCACGCAGAAACAGAGAGAACAATACTGGACTTGCGAGACAGATACAAGAGAAACGCTATGTGTCAATAAAACAGCCTTACAAACAACGGTGCCCTTTGTAAGAGAAATCGAAGCCCTGTATCTGAGGATGAACGAAGAATAAGAGGAAAATATAACATGTGTGTGTGTGTGTACGTGTGTGGATCTATATTAACTTTATGAGTGTATGTATGAATATGAGCGTGTTTATAGGCAAGTGTAATTGCATTTGTGTATGTAAGTGTGTTGGTGTATGATTCTGTTTTTGAATATACACATATACATACATACATACACTAACCCACTCACACACATATCACATACACTCACACACATACACACCCACTCACACACACAGATAAACACACACACACATACAATCTACAAAGCTACACTGGGTTTGTCTACCTAGACCATGATATCAGAACAACTACAACATTGATACTGAGATCTCACGCAGGAGGGCGGCGGGTTGGCTCACCTTCAACCGAATTAAATAGAAACTCTAGCAGATGACGGACGTCAATGTCAGGGCTCACATCTTCTATACCATGGCTATCCCAGCAATCATATGTGAATGTGAGGTTTGGAGTCTACACAAATCAGACGCAGAGAAGCTCCGTTTTACCGAAATAGCAATGGAGCGAAGAGCACTAATTATCTCCATAAGAGAACGCATTCGGAATTCGGACACCCACGACCAGAGTTCCCGGATGTCGCCGACTCTACGCCACGTACACATATACTGTTACTCGCACATTTACACCCACACACACCCACTCACTCAAACACACAAACGCACACACATACACACAAACACACACACGTTTGCAACAGATTGAACACAAAGCACAACTGTGACCGCATCGGGCACCCCTCCCCCTTCCCCGTCCTCCATCACATCCCCCTGCCCCGAGAACTAGGTTCCCACAACGACTCGAACACTTCATTATAATCAGGCTTAGCGAGTGACGTGAACTGTAGCACACTCCAGACTTCCATTAGCGCGTTCATTGGCGCGTACACTACCTGAGCGTACAAACCATCTCGCAGCCTCATCTCCCCCTCCTTCATCAACATTTGAAGAAAGCAAGGTTTGCTCTTTAAGGCAGGCTCCTATATAATTAGCAAATTGACAGACGTATGTATAGATCTACAGGCTGATATACCGACAGACCGGTATACCGACAGACCGATATAGACCGATATACAGACAGACCGATTTACCGACCTACCAGCAAACATGCATTGCCTTGATTTACGTCAACTTGGCCTGTGTTCATCTGCTGTTACGTCTGATTTCAATACAACTCTCTCTTACTTCAGTAGACGCGCATTCCACTTATGTCCGACAAGGTCCCAGTCCGATTGCATCAGCCAGAAGATGCGCCTTTCTAGGCAAATCGTGCACGCTTTAACTAAGAAAACCCAATTCAATTGAAGTTTTCAAGAATTTGAATTTGCCTACACTAAATCTCTGATACGTATGGCACGTGTGCTTATACTTATATTATTAATAACTGTTCTATTTTTCTGTGGCCTACGCACAATGGCAAGTTAATTAAAGGCTATGCTTTTACGTTCATCCATTTTGTAATTATGTCCGAGCGCTGACCAATAACCGAATGTAAAATCAAAGAACTTCTGCATAGCCGTGTTGCCCGACCTTTTATTTTATGTCACTTCCCACCTCACGCGCCTAAATATATTGATTCCCCCTCACCCCCTCCCCCAACCCCCCACCAAACCAACCCTACCCACCCCCACCCTCAGCCCACCCACATAGTATAACAGTCCGCCAAGTTCTGAAAAAGAGTAAAGCAAATATGTACTTAAAATAAGAAAGGAACACAGGTAGCACTGTTTTAAATTTGACTTTACTCAATGACAAAAATTATCATATTTTACTATGTGTATTTCAAGTGTAGACTGATAGACGGACGGACGGACTGACGGACAGACAGGCAGGCAGGCAGGCAGACATATAGAATAGATAGATAGATAGATAGATAGATAGATAGATAGATAGATAGATAGATAGATAGATAGATAGATAGATAGATAGATAGATAGATAGATAGATAGATAGATAGATAGATAGATAGACCTATACCTCTCACCTTTATACTTCTATACGTTTCAACTGTGCACTTCAAAACGTCTGACCTATTAACGTCTTTACGTCTCACCTCTTTACTTCTATACGTCTCACCTCTATACTTGTGTACGTCTCACCTTTATACTTGCACATATCCCAACTCTAAGTATGAGTATACTTCTTCTTCTTCTTCTTCTTCGTACGCTGTCAGACGTCAACCTGTATTTGTTCGAAGAAAGCAGATGTCATCCTGAGGCTTTCGACACTGCCATAGAGCTTGTCTAGTGTTGCCACTGGTGATGGCCACATGTGCTTTCTCTGGTCTTCGTATGTCGGGCAGTTTTGCAGCAGATGTTCAGCGGTCATTTTCCCTGTACCACAAGTGCATTCGTCAGTGCCACCTATCTTCAGTTTATTGAAAAGGTGGTACCTCAGTCTGTTGTGGCCTGTGCGGAGTCTGAAGATCACGACCTGCTCTCTTCTGTTCAACTGGTAATAGGCATCATTTGTTGTGTATCCAGTATGTTCTGTTTCCCATTTGGCCATGTATCTGGTCATAATAAACCTTTTGGACTCTTCGTATGTCACACTAGAATCTGGTTGTGGTAGTCTTCCACCTTCTTTTGCCAGTCTGTCTGCCTCCTCGTTGCCTTGGATATTACAATGGGATGGAACCCACTGTACCACTACTCTTTTTGGTGGGGACTGCTGGCATAGTTGACAGAGTACTGCTCTTAAATCATTAAGTTCAGTATTTTTCTGGCTTTTTAGTGCTGTAACTACGGCCAGGGTATCTTCAACAGGTCCATGAGTTCAAGTATTTGGGCAGTATATTTTCGGCAGACTGCAGAATCGAGAGGGAAATTAAAACAAGGTGTCAGAAAGCATCTGCGGTGACTTATCACCGGTCCCCATGCTCAGACACTTGATCATTAGTTTGGAAACAAAGCAACAGCTGATAAACAGTATATGTATGCCGATTCTGTGCTACCAGTGCTAAACATGGCCTCTGTCAAGGGCGCGTGAGAGCAGAATTTCGACTTGTGAAATGAAGTGTTTGAAGAAAGTCATCGGTGTTACCAAAATAGATAGAATGCGGAACGACGACATTTGCGGCACTACGTCTTGTGTCGAATACATTTCCAGGCAGAAAATAAGTTAGAATCCACCGTCATCATCTTCCACTGATGGCTTTCAATGCTGGTAGACCTGGCTACAGGGCAAGGGGGCGACCACGAGGTAGGTGGATAGATGACATTAGAGTGATTGTGCAACGACAAGGGCTCACATTGACCGATGTAACACATTTGGCGCAGGATAGACGACTTAAGCTCACCACGACGCTAAACGGCAGAAGTGGAAAGAAAACTAATTAACTGATGTCGCTATCCTCGCTTGCGAAGGACATTTAACTCAGCCTAGCTCTAAATGGTAAAAGAAAAATAAGGTTCCGTTTACCCGTGTGCGCCATGTTAGTTATATGGCATTATGTTCATATTTACTTGACCAACGACACACTAGGAATGATGTAGTCAGCATCAGGCTCGCCGATTTTACTTCCTAGACCTGCTCTCGTACCCACATTTTGAGGCTGGGTCGACCTCGCCTCATTTGCGATCAATAAAATCACCCGCAGCACTTGAGGATTCCAACAGTGAACGCAGTGAGCCAGGTGTCGATCCTGGTTACATCAGAGTTCTCACCAACAGTTGTACAAAATTCCCTACCACATTTCATCCCCTTAAAGCGTCCAATTGTGGTAACAATTCAGAAGGTTGTCCGCCATGGCGATCCTATCTCACCGAACCTCTTCTCTGAATGTCTGGAATCAGTCATTAGCCGTTGCAACTGGGACACTTTTGGCATTCTTAGTGATGCCTCAATCACCTTCGATTTTTCCGACGACATAGGGCTCATCACAGAGCCAACCAAATGATGCAGCTACTGGATGGAGAGGGCAAGAAAGCGGGTCTGCAGATAAATGTCTCGAAGACCAGAGTGTTGAACAATCGCTTCGCCACTTGTTATCCAGTCTTTATTGGCGAGGTACGGTTAGAGGATGTCAACGAGTACATTTATCTTGGACGTCTTCTCAATATAGAAAATAACCTGGAACCTGAATTGACAAGACGTCGCAGCGCGGATTGGGCAGTCTCACGGTCCTGGATGGTTGTCATGACCAAGACCTACGAGCCTCTCTCTTCAATTCTACTACACTCCCTGCAATGTGCTATGGTGCCGAGACGTGGGCACTAACAAAATCACTAGAGTAAAAATTGAGAGTGACCATTGCCTCCCTCGAGAGACGCTTGGACTGAATCACTATTCGGAATCAACGCAATACAAAGTCTCCACAATTCTGACGTAAGACGATTGTCCCTGACGAAGGATGCGGTAATCCACGCATACAAGGTCTCCACAATTCTGACATAAGACGGTTGTCCCTGGCGAAGGATGCAGTAATCTACGCAGACAAGGCAAAATATAGATGGAGAGGTCACACGTTGCGACGAAACGATGGTGATTGAGGGGAGTCTGCTGTCAATAAGGATACCAATGCTGTCCCAGTTACATCGGCTAATGACTGATTCCAAACACGCAGAGAAGAGGTTCGGTAAGATAGAGTCGCCTGGCTTTTGAATTGGTACCCAAATTGGACGTTGGCAGCAACTAAATGTGGTAGTGCAGTTCGTATAACTGTTGGTGAGAACATTTTATTTCATTTATTTTTTCTCACTTTATAATTCCACAGTACCGCCATTCACGAACGCCAAATGTCTTTATACCGTTTTCAGGTAGGGCGCGGGGAGGGAAAAGGGGGGGGGGGTGTGAATCTATTCCGACGTGTGAGCGACACCTCACGGTATTTCCTTTCTCTCTTTGTCAATTCGTTCGTTAGTCCGTATTACCGATGTGACGCGTTCCTGGAACAGTAGCCCGCTGCCAGGACCCTCAGGGCAATGACTCACCACTCACCACTCACCACTCCAATTGTGGGATATCTCTCACCACCACGGCCCGAGATTATTCAATAGCCACAATCACCCACAAAGACGGCTGCGCTAGGGGCTTACTGCTCAAACATTGGTTACGAATAGTGAAACTGCACTGGTGGTGATGGGACAGTTAGAAGAGTCCACAAGCGTCAAACGTATATATTTACACAGTATATACATACATATAAATGTAGCAACTATACGCTATAGTAATGTAAAAGAAACGTATACTTAGACTGCTGTAAAATAAATATGCCCTAATTAACATGTCATTTACTTATACGGCACATGGGAACATGCACGAAATACATCTACTTACAGGAATGTTATACAGATACATCTACTAACAGGAATGTTATATAAATACATCTACTTACAGGAATGTTAAATAGATACATCTACTAACAGGAATGTTATATCAATACATCTACTAACAGAAATGTTATATCAATACATCTATTTACAGGAATGTTATATCAATTCATCTATTTACAGGAATGTTATATCAATACATCTATTTACAGGAATGGTATATGAATACATCTACTAACAGGAATGTTATATGAATACATCTACTTACAGGAATGTTATATCACTACATCTACTTACAGGAATATTATATCATTACATCTACTTACAGGAATGTTATATAAATACATCTACTTACAGGAATGTTATATCAATACATCTGTGACAGGGTTAACGTTTATAAATGAATAATATTTTAGGTCACAGAACTATTTAATCTATTATATGACAGAGTTCTAATATTATTATATCACTTTTATTTCTATCTTAATCTTTCTTCCTTACCACTATCACTTCTTAACTCACTCTTAATTTAACTACTAACAATTCTTTTAACACAAGTAAAACAAAGAACGTTTATTTCACCAACATCATACACATCATATCAAAACACTAGGCTCATAGATCATATTATATTGTTCATCAATTATTAATTCATTCTAATGTCTCAAGAAGTTTGTTAACATCACTTTTCTAACTGACTATGCTTACTTCTAGAGGTTCGTGCAATTAGCACAGATCTTACTCTAGCACTAAACTATACCCAGGGTTCTAATCACGTGGTCGGAATCTAGCAATTGTTCTATTCACCGTCTATCTATATGCGTTGATATAATGATATATATCTACAATTTCTCAGTCCTCATTTTTCTGTCCTCGCTCGTCTGATGGCCACATCTCAGATTACACAAAATGAATGTCTACCGAGACTTGTTTCGTCTCAACGTAAGGCAGATGTCTACTCAACCTCTTGTCTCGTCTCACGCAAGGCAGATGTCTACTGAACCTCTTGTCTCGTCTCACGAAATGCAGATGTCTACTGAACCTTTTGTTTCGTCTCAACGTAAGGCAGATGTCTACTGAACCTCTTGTGTCGTCTCACGTAAGGCAGATGTCTACTGAACCTCTTGTCTCGTCTCAACGTAAGGCATATGTCTACTGAACCTCTTTTCTCGTCTCAACATCAGGAAGTCGGCGACTGCATCTGTGCTCGTGTCTATTACAGACGACAGTGGTTTTGTTACTGTGCTTGTCAGGACGAGGAAACACACAAGTCACGAAGGGTCGGCCAGGACGACAGCTTCGTGTTGAAGCAACACGTCTCCGTCTGACGAGAATGAAGCCGGGTCAGGAGAGCAAGGTGTTAGCGATGAAGACTCGAACAGCACATCACAATCAGACATATGCTTACGCGTGTGGGGTCTCTCGTTGTCTTTCAGTGTTGGTCTGCTTCGGTGGCTTCTAATTCTATCTCTCTATTCTGGTCACTCACTGGCTAATTTATGTAGTTCTATCTATCTACTTGTTCTTGTCTAATATGCTACCTACTAAACAGCACGGTAGAACACCCTTCTCTGCTGATTCTGATCTGCACCCCTGATCTGTCTTCCCCAGCTTATATGCTACGCTTCCTGCTTTTGTCAATGACTTCTACTTTCTTGAGTTCATTTCCCTCAAACTGTATATGAACTGGCGTGTCCCGCAGAAAGGCTGCCTTGTTTTTTTTCAAATTACTGAATGACCTATGGTCATGGAATTTCCAGTTCAAATCGTGGGAACGAGATCCATTTTTGCTGGATAGCCCCAAACTGCATTGATTGAGAGTAGAGGACAATGCCTCGTTCAATGAACTGAACCTCTCGGGCGTGGTTCTCAAGTTATGTGTGGCTACCACCAACGGTGTTTTCAGGGCTTCCCTGGCGTTGGCTTGTTGGACACTTGTAACTCTGTTACACATCTACTTACAGGAATGTTATATAAATGGATCTTCTTACATGAATGTAATACAAATACATCGACTTACAGGAATGTTATATCAATACATCTACTTACAGGAATGTTATATCAATACAAAGAATAACTGGTCACTAGCCATATAATCAGAAAGTAACCACTGACTAAACTCCCTGATAGATAGAAGCTCCCCTGATAATCCCTGACCTACTCAACACCTCCCCTTGTTGATTCTTGGTTTTAATGAAAATTGTCCACTATTTAATAACAACTCTTGACAAAATGACAGCTCCCTCATGACAGTCCCTGCCTCTATGACAGCTCCCTCATGACAGTCCCCGCCTTTATGACAGCTCCCTCATGACATTCCCCGCCTCTATGACAGTTCCCTCATGACAGACCCCGCCTTTATGACATCTCCCTCATGACAGTCCCCGCCTTGATGGCTACTCCCTTTGACACAAACTGATTCAAAGACAGTTTCTTTACAACTCTGACTATTAATAACTCAGATAACTAAATGAGAGCTCTACTCGACATCCCCTGGCTTATTGACTGCTCCTTTAACACGTTATAACGTAATTGCAGCTGGGTAAACAATCCTTGACTTAATTACAGCTCCGTCAAAAACCATTGATTTAAGGACAGCTCGGACACCGGCCCCTTACTTAATGACAGCTCGGACGACAGCCCCCGAGTTAATGACAGCTCCAACAACAACCTCTGACTTAATAACAGCTCCTCAACAACCACCTGACTTACCGACAGCTACATCAACAACCCCTTACGTAATTACAGCTCGGTCAACTACTCCTGAATTAATGTTAGCTCCACCAACAACCCCTGACTTAATGGCCAAACACATTTATTTAACGCCAACGTCTCCAACAATCCTTGATCTAATTACAGCTCTTCCAATAATCATTGATTTAATTACAGTTCGGTAGTAAACAACCCGTTATTGATGACAGCTTTATCAACATGGGTTTTCCGTGGCGAAGTGGTTACGCCGTCGGTCTCGTGATCAGGTGGTGTGGGTTCTTCTCCGGAGTCCGCCGTCTTCTTCACGGGTGCTTGATGCGAAGTCCCTTGCATCTCGTAGTCGACCCCTCGTCGTTTTGTCCTTGACTTGCCACTGGGGTCGAGTAGCACAAGACGAGAGAGTGATGATAAAAAGTAGCGCGGTTAATCCTTACTAAAAATATCGCTAGCAAATAAATTATGCCTTTATCGTCTACGATGGATGGCGGTCTTTGCCTTTGTCATCAACAACAGCTTACTCAAAGAAAGCTCGGTCAACACCCGCTTACTCAAAGAAAGCTCGGTCAACACCCGCTTACTTAAAGAAAGCTCGGTCAACACCCGCTTACTCAAAGATAGCTCGGTCAACACCCGCTTACTCAAAGAAAGCTCGGTCAACACTCGCTTACTCAAGGAAAATCGGTCAACACTCGCTTACTCAAAAAAAGCTCGGTCAACACCCGCTTACTCAAAGAAAGCTCGGTCAACACTCGCTTACTCAATGAAAATCGGTCAACACTCGCTTACTCAATGACTGTTCTTTCAACAACCTCCTTACATAATGACAGCTCCTCTAACAACTCCTTACGTAATGACAGCTCCTCCAACAATGCCCTTATTTAATGACAGCTCTGTCACAGCCCTCTATCTAATGACAGCCCGCACTGACACGCCCTAACTTCATGACAGCTTCTACTGACAAGTTATGACATAATGACAGCTTCTACTGACAAGCCCTGACTGAATGACACCTCATACTGACAAGCTCTGTTTTAATGACAGCTTTTACTGACAAGCCCTGTTTTAATGTCATCCACCCCCACTGACAAGCTCTGACTTAATTACATCCCCCACTGACAAGCTCTGACTTAATGGCAGCCACCCTTACTGACAAGCTCTGACTTAATGACAGCCACCACCACTGACAAGCTCTGACTTAATGACACTCACCACTGATAAGCCCTAAGTTAATGACAATCCTCACTGACAAAGCCTGCCTTAATGACATCTGCTACTGACTATTTCTGACTTAATGACATCTGAAACTGACAATCCCTGACATAATGGCATCTTCTACTGACAAGCTCTGACTTAATGACATCTGAAACTGACAATCCCTGACTTAATCGCATCTTCTACTGACAAGCTCTGACTTAATGACATCTGAAACTGACAATCCCTGACTTAATGGCATCTTCTACTGACAAGCGCTGACTTAATGACAGCCTCCACTGACAATCTCGGACTTAATGACAGTTTCTACTAACAAGATCTGGCTTAATGACAAATGCTACTGACAGGTCCTGACTGAATGACAGCTTAAACTGACAAGCCTTGACTTAATGACAGCCCCACTGACAAGCCCTAACAATGACAGCTTTTACTGAAAAACCATGTCTTAGTGACATCTGCTACTGACAAGCCTCGACTAAATGACAACCCCCACTGACAAGGCCTGCCTTAATGGCATCTGCTACTGACAAACATTGAATTAATGAAATATGCTACTGACAAGCCCCGACTAATTGACATTTTCTACTGACAAGTCGTGACTTAATGACATCCCCCAATAATATGACCTGACTTAATGACAGCCCCCCCCCCCCCCCCACTGACAAGGCCTGCCTTAATGGCAGCTTCTACTGACTAGCCCTGACTTAACGACATCTGCTACTTACAAGCCCTGACTTAGTGGTACCTTCTACTGACAAGCTCTGACTTAATGACAGCCCCAACTGAAAAGGCTATACTTAATGACAGCTTCCAGGGTCCCATCCTAGATATCATTGTTTCGCATTATAATCATGTGTTAATGATAGATGGTTCAACCACACATAGCCTACTGACAGTTCTCACTGACAACTCCTGATTTATTTACAACTTCCATAACGCCCCCTAATCTAGTGACAGCTGTCACTGACATGCTCTGACTTAACGGCTGCTGCCACTGACAAGCTTTGACTTAACGACGGCTGTCACTGACAAGCTTTGACTTAACGACGGCTGTCACTGACAAGCTTTGACTTAACGACAGCTGTCACTGTCAAGCTCTGACTTAATGACTGCTGCCACTGACAAGCTTTGACTTAACGACTGCTGTCAGTGACAATCTCTGATTTAATTACTGCTGTCACTGGCAAGTTCTGACTTAACGACGGCTGTCACTGGCAAGCTCTGACTTAACGACGGCTGTCACTGACAAGCTTTGACTTAACGACAGCTGTCACTGTCAAGCTCTGACTTAATGACTGCTGCCACTGACAAGCTTTGACTTAACGACTGCTGTCAGTGACAATCTCTGATTTAATTACTGCTGTCACTGGCAAGTTCTGACTTAACGACGGCTGTCACTGGCAAGCTCTGACTTAATGACAACTCAGAACACTAGCGCCTGACTTAACCGCAGTTCCTCCACGCTAACACAGAGAACGTGTTTCTCACATTAATTGCATAAGGCGGGCCTGGGCAAAAGAAATGATTTGTGGTTAATTCCTTGCAGCACGTGATATAATCGCTGACGTTCTGTACGACCATGTCTGCACGTGCCCCTTTCAAATTCTCGGCAAAATAGAAGGTTCTAAATGTGGAACTTAAATTAAAACGATTAGTACCCATAGGTGGTCCAGGGCTCGACCAGTATGGAAGAAAGGGAGATTAGTTAGTATAATACGAAATTCTTGAACATATTAATGGGACTGTTATGTTTTTAAGTGTCCACTTCATTTAACTCTGGGCTTAGCCATTGCTCCTCAGGTTCTCTCAGAAAGAGACGGAATGTGTGCATACGTTTAGTCCCTGAAGCTCGTTTATTTCGCATTCTCCTACTCTGTCTGTGAGTGCGTCATACCCTGCTCGAGTCTCGTGTAATTTCAAATTTATGCAATCTGTAAATTGATGAATTATCTCTTGATGTGTCGTCATCCAACAGACGGCTATTGCTGTACCAGAATGTCAGCCCTATCCAGCTCTAAATGCGCCCAAAATGCCATTGCTGTACCAGAATGTCAACCCTAGCTCGCTCTAAATGCGCCCCAAATGCCATTGCTGTACCAGAATGTCAACCCTATCTCGCTCTAAATGCGCCCCAAATGCCATTGCTGGACCAGAATGTCAACCATATCCATCTATAAATGCGCCAAAAATGACATTGCTAGACCAGAATCTCAGCTATATCCAGCTCTAAATGGGCCCAAAATGTCATTGCTGGACCAGAATGTCAACCCTAGCTCGATCTAAATGCGCCCAAAATGCCATTGCTGTACCAGAATGTCAACCCTAGCTCGCTCTAAATGCGCCCAAAATTTCATTCCTGTACCAGAATGTCAACCCTAGCTCGATCTAAATGCGCCCAAAATGCCATTGCTGTACCAGAATGTCAACCCTAGCTCGATCTAAATGCGCCCAAAATGTCATTGCTGTACCAGAATGTCAACCCTAGCTCGCTCTAAATGCGCCCAAAATTTCATTCCTGTACCAGAATGTCAACCCTAGCTCGCTCTAAATGCGCCCCAAATGCCATTGCTGTACCAGAATGTCAACCCTATCTCGCTCTAAATGCGCCCCAAATGCCATTGCTGGACCAGAATGTCAACCATATTAATCTATAAATGCGCCAAAAATGACATTGCTAGACCAGAATCTCAGCTATATCCAGCTCTAAATGGGCCCAAAATGTCATTGCTGGATCAGAATGTCAACCCTATCTCGCTCTAAATGCGCCTTAAATGCCATTGCTGGACCAGAATCTCAGGTGCGCCAAAAAAAATGTGACCATAATGTAACGCAATGTCAGATTGACCAATGCCGGAACCCCAGCATGACCAGGAACGATTCTTATCCGCCACTGGAGGTTTGAGGCTTCTACAGTCGCTATCCATTGATTGCTTTAGACAGTCCTTATGTACCATCTGAAGCAAGGAATGGGAGTAGGATACTAAAAGGCTCTCAAAGCGATGAACGGAAACGGCGGGAGATCGAGTCCCGTAGGTTCCAAGCGACCCCTGGTCTTAAGAGAGGTTAGAACAGACGGACTGCATCCTGAATTAACCGCAGTCGTTTCGACTTATCGTCTTTTCACTGGCCCAAGATAGTACGGGGACCAGAGATTGAGGTTGACGACTAGTGCAGTTTCCTCCTAACTTTAATCCAAATACAGCGGATGTGACATCATTAAATGCCATTACATCGTACAATTAAGATTAACTTTTCTACTCGTGTTAAAGAGGTATGAAGCAGTCAAAGAACAGCTGAGGTCACTGTCTTCATCTCCATTCTCATAATGGAGGTTGTTATCCCACAGGCCCTGCTTCCCTCGGCGAAAACCAACATCTCACTTTAGCAGAGAAGCCGGAACATGAGTTTCCACTTCAAAGCATCGAGCCATTTGCCTATATGACGGCATCACTCTCTGCAGTGCGCGCACTTACCAGTTGACTAAACTCGTGTTTCACTTTCTCGCTCAACTCTCTCTTTCGCCTTCTATAATCCAGGGGTGCATAGGTCATCAACCAACCCTCGTCAAGTTGCTCTGTCCTGTTCTATCATCTAGAGGTCCATAGGTCATCAACCAACCCTCGTCAAGTTGCTCTGTCCTGTTCTATCATCTAGAGGTCCACAGGTCATCAACCAACCCTCGTCAAGTTCCTCTGTCCTGTTCTATCATCTAGAGGTGCACAGGTCATCAACCAACCCTCGTCAAGCAGCTCTGTCCTGTTCTATCACCCAGGGGTGCATAGGTCATCAACCAACCGTCGTCAAGTTGCTCTGTCCTGTTCTATCATCTAGAGGTCCATAGGTCATCAACCAACCCTCGTCGTTGCTCTGTCCTGTTCTATCATCTAGAGGTCCATAGGTCATCAACCAACCCTCGTCAGGTTCCTCTGTCCTGTTCTATCATCTAGAGGTGCACAGGTCATCAACCAACCCTCGTCAAGTTGCTCTATCCTGTTCTATCTTGCACGGGTGCATAGGTCATCAACCAACCCTCGTCAAGTTGCTCTGTCCTGTTTTATCTTGCACGGGTGCATAGGTCATCAACCAACCCTCGCCAAGTTGCTCTGTCCCGTTCTATCACCTAGAGGTGCATAGGTCATCAACCAACCCTCGTCAAGCAGCTCTGTCCTGTTCTATCACCCAGGTGTGGATAGGTCATCAACCAACCCTCGTCAAGTTGCTCTGTCCTGTTCTATCACCCAGGTGTGGATAGGTCATCAACCAACCCTCGTCAAGCAGCTCTGTCCTGTTCTATCACCCAGGTGTGGATAGGTCATCAATCAACCTTCATCAAGCAGCTCTGTCCTGTGCAATCTTTTCCATTTCCTTCCAGTTTGTTACTGCATTCTTTACTTCCCCCTCCTTATCTCGTGGCCATGTATTACTTGGTCTGCCTAGGCCTCTTCTTCCCTGGGGGTTCCATAACAGGGATTGCCTGGTGATACTTGCTTGCGGCTTTCTTAATGTATGACCCATCCATCTCCACTTTCTTCCTAAGATTTCTTGTTCCAATTTACCTTGTCCCGCTCTCTCCCACAGTCTGTCATTTGTAAAATTGTCAAACCATTTTATTCCAAGAATCTTTCACAGGCATCTATTGAGAAAACCCTGCAGTCTCCTGTTATTTAGTCATCCTCCAGGTGTCCGCTCCATACAGCAGGACTGGCTTCAGATTTAAATTACAAATCAAAATTTGTGTTTTCCTTCTTATTTTCTTGGAGTGTAATCACTTACCAGTTGACTAAACTCGAGTTCCACTTTTTCGTTAAACTATTCTTTGAATTTTCTTCGTATCGAAATGATAATTATGTGGCAACATGCCTTTCAATCGCCAGCGTGTACCCATTCTTCTCTAGTAACTATGAATTCGCTGTATTCACCTGTCCAATCGTTATTTCTTTCAATGTCATCAACGACCTACTATTGATTCCCGTTTCTTTGAAATATGAAGTGTTATTGTATAGCATTGATATCTCATTATTGATATCTTTGAACTTAAAAATAAGAATCATTAAGTTCTATGTACATATAATTGTATTGATTGGGATAGAAACCTTAACAATGGCCAAGAAAATGCAGAAGAGTATTAACAACTTTGAAATGTAGCTATTCAGAAGACTTGGACGAGTTTCTTGGAAAGACAAGAAAACAAAAACTGAAGTTCTGTAACAACTCAAGGAAGAGAGATACTTCTGAAGGAGATGCAAATGCAGAAAACTATTTCGGTCATGTCAAGGGACACGACAGTCTGCTGAAAATTATATTGCAGGGAAAAGTGGAGTGCAAGAGAGCCAAAGAGGTACAGATGGACAGGCAACATCAACATGTGGTCGGGACACAGTTTGACTTCAGTGTACCAGCCGGCGTGGGGCAGATACAGTTGGGGATCCATTACCGTCAATCGTTGATGCAGAGACGGCATGTGATGATGATGATGAAGATAATGATTGTACAGTGGGTGGCTCGTGTATGCAGTAACTCGCAAGGTCTGGTGAAGGGGAAACTTGCGTACAACAACGCCGGAGAAGAATTCCAAACGACAAACTAAGTAAATAAATAACTGTTCGTTGATGATCAATGCTACCTTATGGGAACGAAGAAGATCCACAACAACATATGAGTAAGTTCAACTCTGATTGTCAATAATACATGGACATCCACATATCCAAGATAGAAACTCTGTAGATAAGTTGACCACCAGGAGACCTAAATAGTATGGTAAATTAGTTCAAGATAGAAACTCTGTAGATAAGTTGACCACTTGGAGACCTAAATAGTATGGTAAATTATTTCAAGATAGAAACTCTGTAGATAAGTTGACCACCAGGAGACCTAAATAGTATGGTAAATTAGTTCAAGATAGAAACTCTGTAGATAAGTTGACCACTTGGAGACCTAAATAGTATGGTAAATTAGGTAAAGATAAAAACAAGTGCAGGATTACAAAGTACGTGGGCAAGTATCTTTAACCAGAATGACAAATTCGACAAAAAAATGTATGTGTGCTGCCAGTAGGCGAAACTCAATTGCATATCAGCTGCCTCTACTGCTGTAACACCCATCCCTTAAAATGTCCACTAAAAGACTATGTAGATCAGCAGTATATTCGTGCCAACACAATGTTATCGGTGTTGAACGTAGATATTTACAAAGAGCCACGAGAGAAAGATTATGACCGGTCAGATGAGATGCTTGAGAACAACCATCAACGTCACTAGAGAGGCAGAATGAGGAATTATGAGACCCGAAAATGGCCGAAACAAGTCCGTGCATCAGACACATGGATAGGGAGAAAATTAAGTGGTTCGGGCACCTAATAGGAATGCAGTCATCTGGGCTACCCCTGTGTGCCTATAACGTGCAGAGATTCCGCTGCCTAGTAGACTGAGAACCAGGTGGGTATGAAAGGATAAAGACATCGTAAGCAGTCAAAGGATGTGGACAGAGACGCCCCTGGCAATAAGAACAGACACCTGCGGCTCATCACGGCACGACACAGGCGAGTAAGGCGAGATAGAGAGAGAGGGAGAGAGAGAGAGAGAGGGAGGGAGAGGGAGAGGGAGGGAGAGAGAGAGGGAGAGGGAAAGATTGAGGGAGAGAGAGAGGGAGAGGGAGAGAGAGGGAGAGGGAGGGAGAGAGAGAGGGAGAGGGAAAGATTGAGGGAGAGAGAGAGAGAGAGGGAGGGAGAGGGAGCATGTACCTCATCATTACAATTGACTTATCTTTAGTGTAACCCAGCACGAGTCACATTCCTTCATTCTTGATGCGTTCCAACCTTTTACACTGTAATCATGGTGATGTGATGAAATTATTCAGTCTGAATAAATTCCCGAAAACATGAACATAACTATTCATTGTGAATACTTTCTTGAAAACATGAACATATCTTTTCATTGCGAATACTTTCTTGAAAACATGAACATATCTATTCATTGTGAATACTTTTGGAGTAGAGTCTAGGTTAGCCGAGTCATTTACTTATCTGAAGAGTTACAAAATGTATCTACACCACGACCCGACTTCACACAGTAAATAACACAATAAACACTGTCTTGACCGTAAAACCAAACATCATTTATGAATTGCTAAAAACAAAACTATATTATTTAACAACATGATTATGAACAAGAGAAAACAAAGTACATCTAAACTAAATAATCATAATATATATTAAACTACAAGACGAGGTTTGATACACTAGCTTTTGATGACTCCACCAAGATCTCTGGTCTACAGGCTCTTGCCGCTACACGCCCCTATCTTCACACTCAGCACAGAATCACAAACTCGTCTTCGCGATCAGATTACATAGATCACTTCACATACTCAGACGAATCTGTACGCTCACATACGATTAGATCACTTACAATCAGACGATCTGTGCATTTACAAATACTTAGACCACTTCACGCATGCACACGAATCTGTACATTCATATGTAATTAGATCACACATCGTTCACTAAGTGTCCTGCACGCACGACACACATTCAGATCTCTTACTGTTTACATGGTGTCCAACGAAAACACCTAATGATCGACTGGCCAAAACACGAGGTGTTTGAAGGTGCAGTCATCCTACAAACTCACTCTGACTAACCAGAAGCGTTCCTGCTAGCCACTCTGCTTAGTTCATCCTTGCAGAGTATTTTATAGTCTCTAGCACTACATGGCTGTCCAATGCTCTTCTGTTGGTTGTCAGACTTAGCCATCACTCTAATTTGGAACTACTCCCAACTATTTGTTATTGGAGGAATATCCACTAATCCCTGTCTCTCTAAATGTCGTAGCCGGTCATGGCAGCATCAGCGTGTTACCAACCCTCATCTACGCCAATTCTGAACGGAAAAGTGGTCAGCTCCGAACCCCCACCTCAGCTCCGAACACGCCTGTACCAAACATAGTCTTCCACCTAAGCAGCTCGTTTCCTTTGTCGACCTAGTGTCGAACCGGTTATTGAGCTTGGCACGCATTAGGGCACCCTTTGCTCTTAGAGTCACAAGCCCAAACTCTTCTGCCCTAAACGCCCATGCTCGAGGTGGAACATTCACACTTTCTTGAAAACGTGAATAATACTATTCATTGTCAATATTTTCTTGAATAGATGGACATAACTATTAAGTGTGAATACTTTCTTGAAAATATAAACATATCTATGCATTATGAATACTTTCTCAAACACATGAACAAAAATATGCATTGTGAATACTTTCTTGAACATATAAACATAACTATTCAGTGCTATTACTTTCTTGAATACATGAACATAACTTTTCGGTTTGAATACTTTCTTGAAGTAATGAACATAACTTATAACATGAACAGCCACTTGTAACATCTTAACAAAGTCCAATCCACTTGTAACATCTTAACAAAGTCCCATTCACTTGAAGCATCTTAACAAAGTCTCAGCCACTTGTAACATCTTAACAAAGTCACAGCCATTTGTAACATCTTAACAAAATCAAAGCCACTTGTGACATCTTCACAAAGCCTCAGCCACTTATAACATCGTAATAAAATCCCAGCCACTTGTAACATCTTAACGATGTCCCAGCCGCTTGTAACATCTTAACAGACTTAGGCGTAGACAAGTGTTAAATTTTTGAGAATTTTTGTGATTTTGTCCCTTACATACAATAAAATCAGTGCGAGCTTAGTAAAACTTGAGACTGCCGAGTCAGTGCTTGTCCATTGGATTCGTTTGTTATTTTTGCTTGTACACGCGGAAAATAAACGCCAAGAGTTGATTGGTAGCTTGGAAAGAGCGACCCTGAGTTTTGGTATGGAAATAAATGCAGATAAAACAAAGCTCATGACCAATAACATAGCAGGGTTTAAATCTGTAATAGAGGCAAATGGGTAGGAACTTGAGGTGGTAAAACGTTTCAAATATCTGGGATCATGGATCAGTGAAGAGGGATCGAAACCAGAGGTAATTGCAAGAATACCACAAACAACATCGGCGCTGACTCGACTGAAACCTATATGGCAAGACAAGCGGCTCGCCCTCGGCATAAAAGTTAGACTAATGCGCTCTTTGGTGCTATCAATATTTCTGTATGCCTGCGAGACCTGGACCATTACAGCAGATATCCAGGGCAGAATACATGCAATGGAAATGAGGTGCTATAGAAAACTCCTAAATGTTACATATAAAGATCGTGTCACGAACGTAGAAATACGTCAGAGAGTTGAAGACGCTATTGGTCTTTTTGAAGATCTTTTCACAACTATCAAAAGACGAAAGATGGCCTGGTGCGGGCACGTCGCGAGGTCCAAGGGAATTACCAACTCGATACTCTTTGGTTGCGTACCGGGACAGAGATGGCGAGGACGTCCAAGGAAGAGATGGGTGGACAGCATCGAGTGGTCAGGCCTTCGTACCGGTGTGATACTACAGGCGGCGACAGACAGAGAGGGTTGGCTTGGGATTTAGGAGTGTCTTCATGTGTGCCCCAACGACCTGATGGGTTACGGGATGAACTGAGCTGAAATGAACACGCGGCTTTCTTCAGCCAACATATCATAGTTACAGTGATTCTCTGATAGTCAAAAGTCGATTAAAAACATATGATGGTAATGACTCAAACTCAGTGACCTGGACAGGACACAGACAATACAACAACTTTACTCCGACCACAAAGTCTTGATCAGGGAACAAGAGCGAACATAAACAATTTGCAAATCACAAACAATACATAATGTAAGAACAGTGGCTTAAGTTAGCCGTTCCTCGCACCCCATACCAGGTTGTGTCAGGAAAGTTTGAGACATAGTATATAAGTAATAGAACAGAATCAACTAAACAAGAAACAGTCAAGATGATTGCACAGAGACAGAAACAAACAAAAATATGAACAAATCACACAAAGAAAAACTCCACATAAAAAAAACAGATATAAACAAAAAACTTATGCAAAGATGTGAAGGAAAATCAAACGAAAAACCCCACACACGCAACGCGCACGTGCGAACGCGCGAGCACGCACGCACGCACACACACACAAACACACACACAGACACACACAAACACACACACACACACACACACACACATTTATATTTATATATAGTTTGTAGTTCGTCATATTTTCCAAGTCAGATTTTTGGTGGATCAGGATTGTGTTGGGAGCACTTCCATTGACATGGTCATGTGTCCTGTATGAAAGCAGATGTTGAAAAGTATGGCCAGTTGGCAGGCAATGGAAATCCCGCTAGCCTATAGTATTTCTACAACGGTTCCGTCCAGACCAGACGATTTTCCTGACTTTAGAGTTTTCTCGCGTGCAGGACTTGGCCGCTACCCTTTATCAGGTAGTGACTCGGGATCTATATTTAGGGGTTTGTTGGTCACTGCTGTTTGTGATGAGAAGAGACGCGAGTATAACTTTATGCATTCATCCTCGATTTGCTCTCTATCTGTCAATGTTGTACGATCTTCCTTCTTCAAGGCTACCATAATGCTCTTCTTTTGTTTGTAGTGTCTTTCTGCGTTTTATGATACTACTTCTGGTACCATTGGCCTTTATCAAACGTTGTAAGCTATCCTGCTCAGAATCTTCTTTGACCCTGTCTGATCTTTTTGATTAGTTCGCATTGGGCGGTCCTATCTATCCCACCTCTTGATCTTGAGCATTTCTCTAGTTCCGTGAAGTTGGTAAGCCCCCACACTGATGCGGTTTCATGCTGGTGGTTTGCATATTTTGGCGACCGTGCTGGAGCTATTCAGAACATGCATTGGTTCTTCCAACATATTTGTGTGTGTGAATATGTATATGTGTGTGTGTGTGTGAATGTGTATATGCGTGTGTGTGAATATGTATATGCGTGTGTGTGTATATATGCGTGTCTATGTATGTATGTGTGTGTGTGTGTGTGAATGTATGTGTGTGTCTGTGCGTGTGTGTGTGTGTGGTTTTGTAGTTTTCCCTACATATTTTTGTATGCGTGTTTCGTGTTTATTTTGGGTGTGTGTAATTTTATTTTATTTTAAAAATAATTTTATTATAAATGCAAGGAAGAGTATGTAGAAATCTTAATTCAGGACACAAAATGGTCCTTTAGCAAAACTCTATGTAGGGATTGTAATGATAATCCAGCATGTGCATGCGCAATATGACGCACATGCATGCCGCCACACTGTCGGCCTGCACCATGAAAGAACGAGTCGTTATTCGTTATTTTGTGATCAGAGGGTGTGAGACCTGAAATCTACAGAAGAATGAAGACTAAGTATGGGGACAGTTCTTTGAGTCAGAGGAGAGTTTATGAATGGGTAGAAAGAGTTGGACAACGGAGGACAAAACGCCATCGATAGGGGACTAGCAAAAGAGACAACTGAGACATGGAAACAACAGATCGACCAGCCAGTTCGTGGCAACAGGCGAGTCACTATAAATGAACTAGCGTAGATTTCAACTCCAGACTTCGACAAATCGCCACTTTTCAGGAGCAAATCTGCTCATTGTGGGCATTCAACAACAACAACAACAACAACATCAACAACAACTCAAAATCTACTTATTATTATTTCTGGCAGCGTCTTCTTCATGCTCTAGTTTGGCTTCTTTCACTCTTATCATGACTGTTGCACACTATATAATGAAGAGATCTGATAACATTTCATGTCCTTCTTTGATTTTCCCTGCTGGTGTTATTAGCTATTTGTCTTCAGGACAGACTTCATAATACTATTTCATTTGTTCCGTCTTTCTGTCATTCAAAACGCGCTTTTACCTTTTCTTCATGTCCATCTTAATACAAGTTTATAAATTAATAAATGGAAAGAATAAGTTGGACTATACCAAGTTTTTAAAAGTACATCCGGCTACAAGAACAAGAGGGTACAGCTACAAATTGTTTAAAAACAGGTCCAGATTAGATATTAGGAAATATTTTTTTAGTCTGAAAGTGGTGAATGTTTGGAATGCATTGCCACATAATGTGGCGAAGGCAGAGTCAGTTAATGCATTCAAGAATAGATTGTATGCTCACAGTTATTCTTGTATCGCTAGAATGGAATAAACTGGATTAATACAGACTATATAGAGCCTTCTAAACCAGTGAAATGATGTTAAATTATCTCTGTCGAAGGTTTGTGTATAGTCGATGAATCAACACTTCATATGTGTTTACTTGTGATAACACCATTTGATTATGGACATTCATATAAAAGTACTGCTTTTTGTGTCCTTGTTTCTACATCACGAGATTCGAATTGTTTTTAGCCCTTATATACGTTTAATTGGTTCATTTTCAAATCCAAACTATAACACTGTTTATTTAAATCTTATCGCAAGGCACAACCAAATATGGTTACACCTGAATACTAACATATTACACTGTCGCCATCTTTGCTTGCGAAGAGCAACGGCTAAAAAATCATTTGTCGGTCGTCCACTCCAGGCGCGGCTTTTAACAAAACCAGTTTCATCAACATTGCGCAAGTCTGATCAAACCATCATGCGACCAATCTTTGTCTGGAAATTCTTTTTAAAATTCTCTCGAACTGTTATTTATTGTTCTTCATATAAAGACTTACCGAGTTTCCGCCTTTAGAAGTGAACGCAATTCTCTAGCAGACGGATTTAATGATGACGTCATCAAAAAATCAATCGAATTTGGCCAATTCTAAGAGAAAGTCAACGACCAGTATTCTACGAAATGACATTACATTTCCTCAACTGATAACCACTTTATTATTAATTTGCATTGGCTTCCTTTGTCCTAGTTCCTTAGTTAAGGTCAGGATATATCTTCTCCTTGTGTTTGTCAATGTCAAGTCATTTGTCTGAGTGCCCATCTATATGTATATCAGTGGATGTCTATTTATTTGTCTTGTTATTTTATTTGTTGTCAGTCTGTCTATATGTATATAAATGTAACTGCTCATTAGATATCTAATGCTATGTTTTTTCTGCAAGCATATATATTTATCTGTTTGTCTGTCTCTTTATATATATATATATATATATATATATATATATATATATATATATATACATACATGTGTGTGTGTGGTGTGTGTGTGTGTGTGTGAGTCGGTGTATGTGTATGTTTGTATTTGCGACGTATTACTGTCTATCTTTTTTTTTCTATATATCTGCATGTAGATCTATATGTTTTCATACTGCATATCTATATATAGTCCGTCTTTTAATTCGTGAACAAGGTTCGAAGCAATTTTCTACAAAACAGCATGTCAGTTTCAAATGATTTTTCGCATGCAGCCTTAGAATATCCATGACGCTAAAACATTGATATAGTTTAGTCCATAAATGTTAAGAAATGTGCACATCGACGACTTACTTTGAACTTTTGGGACAATTGCAAAGAAATGGCATTACCTTTTAAGATTTTACAGTTCGCAGCTTAATTTCTCGTCGTATTTTGTTCATATCCGTATCTCCTTAATGTCTTGAGAAATCAATTTGATTTTTTGTGTTGCCCTTTATGTACAATCGTATAAATGGCACCAATATGCAACAGTTAGTGCAGACCTTCGGTCAGCATTAGACCCCAAGGTTGTATCAAATGTGCAGCTAATTTAATGATGCTTAGAGCATTCGAATTTTTAAAAGTATTTGTTGTCAATGTATGTACACCTAATTGTTTTGATAAACATGCTCTAATTCATCTAAGTCTGCTAATCAGTGTGTCCCCAAAAGATGGTATTAATCAAGCGAGTCTGTTGATTCAAATAGGTTTATAATTGTTACTGGCTGGACACATTTTAATCTATCCCGTTGCCATTACTGTTCTTCTTCCCGGAGCACATAATGTATATTTTAGAAAGGTACTTGCGTGTCAGCACTTCAACACCACACATTTGTAATGCCCTTGTTCTTTTACTTTAACCCACACGGTCTATCCAGACATGGAAGCAGATCATTCGTCATACAATGCCTGAAAATGTGTCCATTTATTTCAGTATATTAGTCTCTACAATCGGTACTTTTTGATTTGAAAATAAGTTTAGCGTCATGGAAAAGTTCTTTATCACTGCTTCCAGCATACGTTAATATAATGCGCTGCCCTTTTTTGCTTGGAATTTGTCTTTTCTGTTCACCGTCAACTGATTGCCATTTTTTACCATATGTTTGGTGAGCATTGACCCAAGATTCGCCAAGTATACAACATCATAGACTTGACGACGCTATTCACGTATCTGTTTCAGGTATTTGCTCCTGGCAGCAATCGAATGTGGCTTTTCACATATAATATTCCTGCCAACTAAATTTTTCTTCAGTGTAAAGTCGGCGGCTCTTACAATTTTTCAAAGAGTGCTTTTGAAAATTTCAATACTGCAGTCGGATTGTAATGTTAATTTTAGTTCCCGGAGAGTAATAAGTTGATTTTTCGTCAACAGTTTCAAAATCTCATGTTTTAGGACAATGGTAAAAGGGTGATCTATCCAGACCAAACGCCAATTGCGTTCGTTTCTCTGGGTCATGAATATCGCCATACAGATGATTCATTTTAGATTCCATGCGGAAAAACTTATTGTATTGTAAAACGGTAACTTTCTGTATTTTCATAAATGTGCACTTCAAACTCATTTTACAATTAATATCAATGTAACTTTTGTTAAAATAACTATATGTCACAGTAATGACCCACAAACTATAATATCGGGCACGCCTATATCTTAACTAAAGTTTCGCATGAGTGACCTTGGTTGTATTCCGCACTTGACAAAGTGTCTAAATTGTGCACGAGATAATCAGGAATTTGTATTTACTCAGCCTATTTGAAAGTCAAAACATATATATTTTTAAACACCACAACTATGTAACTTAAACATGTTTATATTATGTCCAATCCAGTGAGGTTGCTTTTAATATAGCCTAATGAATACATTTTTTCAAAATACATAAAATTTCTTATACACAAAAATATTTACTTAACGTCATGGATATTCTAAGCCTGCATGCAAAATATCATTTGGATCTGACATGCAGTTTAGAAGAAAATTGGTTCGGACCTTGTTTATGAATTAAAAGTCGGACTATAGCTGTCTTCTGATCTATATTTCTGTATTTCTGTTGTCTGTATTGCATTATCTATCTCTAGTTGCATGAAGTCTGCTGTATGTTCTTCACGCGTAGCCTGTGTTGAATGTTGTTTGGTTGGATTGTTCACTTTGATGGCAGTCATCTTGAGTCACAGAGTCAAAGCGACTGACCAATGTTTAGCTGATGACACAGTCATCTTCAGTCACAGCGTCAGAGAGACTGATCAATGCCTAGCTGATGAGTCATCTTCAGTCACAGCGTCAGAAAGACTGATCAATGCCTAGTTGATGACAGTCATATTCAGTCACAGTGTCAGAGATACTGATCAATGTATAGCTGACAACACAGTCTCTTCAGACACAGCGTCAAAGAAGCTGGCCATTGTCTAAACGAACTCAACGAAAGAAGCAAAAGTTTAGGAGTTAAAATAAATGGGGAAAAAAACCAATACATACTGGATAGTTTTTGACTGACGGGGGAAACTGCAGCTAGGAAATGGTCCCGTTAGAAATGTGAATTCGTACATTTACATGTTCCAAGAAATTGCGAAATCACGAAAAGAAATCGTTAAATTTCACGGAGGATAGTTGCAGGATGGCTCAATCGCTGCAATCCCAAACTTCAACACAGCAGTAGCAACAAGCCAAGAGCTAACACCCAACATGGTTTTCCAGCCAGAATTTATGCCTGTGATATATGCAACCAACGAAAAGCGGATGCAGAGAAGCTCAGAGTCGTTCAAATGATAATTCATCGGAAAACATTGAGAGTCTCTCTCAGTACGATATTCCCAACACATAAAACATATTTTGTTAAATTTGGAAGATTCCGTCCCCACGTACTGCAGCAAATGTTTGGGGGCCTACGCTTTGTCCTAGTTCCCAATCTTGCATACGAAATAAAGATCAAACGTTGTTTTCACAATTTGAAGAGTGATAGCCGCTAATCGCTTGTAAACGGAACTTCCCAGAAAGTGTAACTAATGGATCCTATACTATTAACACGGTTACTAGGCTTCAATACTGCTGGCTTTAACACTGTGGGTATCACATCACGTGTGGGGCACCTCTGGCCGAGGAGTAAATGGGAGTCATTCAAATGACCGGCCCTTGTCTCCTAAGCTTGCTATTGATTCTATTTGAGGGTCTAATTTGTATGACTGGCTGATACAATACGACACAGAGTGGAAATAGAAAATAAGCGATGCGAAATGGTTGCTTCTGTATTAAATCTGTTCACAGTCAATAATACATAAAAAATTAATGTGCCTCCAAAAGCAAGCCAAACGAAAAATAGTATTGGCATTTTCGCGTTAAGAACCAATACATTTTAAAGATTGTTTTTATTTCAATACCAATGTGTGTCTTGCCCAGTGTTATTACTGTAATCATAGAATAACAGAACTGGTATGTAGTTATTGTTAATATATTAGTAGAAGAAGAGGACTGTTTCGTCAACTAACGTATGATGTTGAATCATATGACATAAGAAAACAACTGTTTCTATAAAGTAAAGTAAAGTAAAGTATCCCATAGCATTACTGCCGTAGGGGTATGAGGTGTTAGCGATCTCACATTTCAAAGGCTCGGCTATATGAGGGCGGTAGCCATCTGCTCTCCCTCGCCGCTTTTACTTCCCGGACTGAACCGGTTCCCATTTAAGGCTGGGTCGACCCGGGACATTACCGCCTCAACTGGGGAATGAACCCAGGACCACTCAGATGCAAAGCCAGCGCGCTAACCACTGCGCTACGCGGCTCCACATCTATAAAGTACGTACGCTTAATATTATTATACCACTAGAAAGTAAGTCCTGTTATATGTGTTTGTGTGTCGAACTTCACATAGGACAGTAGAAAGTAAGTCCTGATATATGAGTTTGTGTGTAGAACTTCACATAGGCCAGTAGAAAGTAAGTCCTGTTATATGAGTTTGTGTGTAGAACTTCACATAGGACAGTAGAAAGTAAGTCCTGATATATGAGTTTGTGTGTAGAACTTCACATAGGCCAGTAGAAAGTAAGTCCTGTTATATGAGTTTGTGTGTAGAACTTCACATAGGCCAGTAGAAAGTAAGTTCTGTTATATGTGTTTGTGTGTCGAACTTCACATAGGACAGTAGAAAGTAAGTCCTGTTATATGTGTTTGTGTGTAGAACTTCACATAGGACAGTAGAAAGTAAGTCCTGTTTTATGAGATTGTGTGTAGAACTTCACATAGGACAGTAGAAAGTAAGTCCTGTTTTATGAGTTTGTGTGTAGAACTTCACATAGGACAGTAGAAAGTAAGTCCTGTTTTATGAGTTTGTGTGTAGAACTTCACATAGGACAGTAGAAAGTAAGTCCTGTTTTATGAGTTTGTGTGTAGAACTTCACATAGGACAGTAGAAAAAAAGTCCTGTTTTATGAGTTTGTGTGTAGAACTTCACATAGGACAGTAGAAAGTAAGTCCTGTTTTATGAGTTTGTGTGTAGAACTTCACATAGGACAGTAGAAAGTAAGTCCTGTTATATGAGTTTGTGTGTAGAACTTCACATAGGACAGTAGAAAGTAAGTCCTGTTTTATGAGTTTGTGTGTAGAACTTCACATAGGACAGTAGAAAGTAAGTCCTGTTTTATGTGTTTGTGTGTAGAACTTAACATAGGACAGTAGAAAGTAAGTCCTGTTTTATGAGTTTGTGTGTAGAACTTCACATAGGACAGAGAAAGTAAGTCCTGTTATCGGTACAGTGTATGTAATAATTAGTAGATTGGCAGTTGAAGGCCATATGGTGTGTATATAATAACTGCTAACTTGTCAGGGAAAGATGGTTCTATTCGTTCCAGTTCCCTACAATATCAACAGTCAATGGAGTATGTCTCCCTGTCGCCGTTATTTTCTGCTTTATCTTCTTATTTCCTGACACTATCAACAGTCAATGGAGTATGTCTCCCTGTCGCCGTTATTTTCTGCTTTATCTTCTTATTTCCTGACACTATCAACAGTCAATGGAGTATGTCTCCCTGTCGCCGTTATTTTCTGCTTTATCTTCTTATTTCCTGACCCTATCAACAGTCAATGGAGTATGTCTCCCTGTCGCCGTTATTTTCTGCTTTATCTTCTTATTTCCTGACACTATCAACAGTCAATGGAGTATGTCTCCCTGTCGCCGTTATTTTCTGCTTTATCTTCTTATTTCCTGACACTATCAACAGTCAATGGAGTATGTCTCCCTGTCGCCGTTATTTTCTGCTTTATCTTCTTATTTCCTGACACTATCAACAGTCAATGGAGTATGTTTCCCTGTCGCCGTTATTTTCTGCTTTATCTTCTTATTTCCTGACACTATCAACAGTCAATGGAGTATGTCTCCCTGTCGCCGTTATTTTCTGCTTTATCTTCTTATTTCCTGACACTATCAACAGTCAATGGAGTATGTCTCCCTGTCGCCGTTATTTTCTGCTTTATCTTCTTATTTCCTGACACTATCAACAGTCAATGGAGTATTTCTCCCTGTCGCCGTTATTTTCTACTTTATCTTCTTATTTCCTGACACTATCAACAGTCAATGGAGTATGTCTCCCTGTCGCCGTTATTTTCTGCTTTATCTTCTTTTTTCCTGACACTATCAACAGTCAATGGAGTATGTCTCCCTGTCGCCGTTATTTTCTGCTTTTTCTTCTTATTTCCTGACACTATCAACAGTCAATGGAGTATGTCTCCCTGTCGCCGTTATTTTCTGCTTTATCTTCTTATTTCCTGACACTATCAACAGTCGATGGAGTATGTCTCCCTGTCGCCGTTATTTTCTGCTTTATCTTTTTATTTCCTTACACTATCAACAGTCAATGGAGTATGTCTCCCTGTCGCCGTTATTTTCTGCTTTATCTTCTTATTTCCTGACACTATCAACAGTCAATGGAGTATGTCTCCCTGTCGCCGTTATTTTCTGCTTTATCTTCTTATTTCCTGACACTATCAACAGTCAATGGAGTATGTCTCCCTGTCGCCGTTATTTTCTGCTTTATCTTCTTATTTCCTGACACTATCAACAGTCAATGGAGTATGTCTCCCTGTCGCCGTTATTTTCTGCTTTATCTTCTTATTTCCTGACACTATCAACAGTCAATGGAGTATGTCTCCATGTCGCCGTTATTTTCTGCTTTATCTTCTTATTTCCTGACACTATCAACAGTCAATGGAGTATGTCTCCCTGTCGCCGTTATTTTCTGCTTTATCTTCTTATTTCCTGACACTATCAACAGTCAATGGAGTATGTCTCCCTGTCGCGGTTTTTTTCTGCTTTATCTTCTTATTTCCTGACACTATCAACAGTCAATGGAGTATGTCTCCCTGTCGCCGTTATTTTCTGCTTTATCTTCTTATTTCCTGACACTATCAACAGTCAATGGAGTATGTCTCCCTGTCGCCGTTATTTTCTGCTTTATCTTCTTATTTCCTGACACTATCAACAGTCAATGGAGTATGTCTACTTCTCTCCTTCATACTCAGTTTTATTCTCCCTATTTGACTACACTTCCAGCATTCAATTGAATAAGTTCCATTCATTAAATCATTCTTCTCTTAACGCCTTATTTGACCTACACTTCCAGCATTCAATTGAATAAGTTCCATTCATTAAATCATTCTTCTCTTAACGCCCTATTTGACTACACTTCCAGCATTCAATTGAATAAGTTCCATTCATTAAATCATTCTTCTCTTAACGCCTTATTTGACCTACACTTCCAGCATTCAATTGAATAAGTTCCATTCATTAAATCATTCTTCTCTTAACGCCCTATTTGACTACACTTCCAGCATTCAATTGAATAAGTTCCATTCATTAAATCATTCTTCTCTTAACGCCTTATTTGACCTACACTTCCAGCATTCAATTGAATAAGTTCCATTCATTAAATCATTCTTCTCTTAACGCCCTATTTGACTACACTTCCAGCATTCAATTGAATAAGTTCCATTCATTAAATCATTCTTCTCTTAACGCCTTATTTGACCTACACTTCCAGCATTCAATTGAATAAGTTCCATTCATTAAATCATTCTTCTCTTAACGCCCTATTTGACTACACTTCCAGCATTCAATTGAATAAGTTCCATTCATTAAATCATTCTTCTCTTAACGCCTTATTTGACCTACACTTCCAGCATTCAATTATATAAGTTCCATTCATTAAATCATTCTTCTCTTAACGCCCTATTTGACTACACTTCCAGCATTCAATTGAATAAGTTCCATTCATTAAATCATTCTTCTCTTAACGCCTTATTTGACCTACACTTCCAGCATTCAATTGAATAAGTTCCATTCATTAAATCATTCTTCTCTTAACGCCCTATTTGACTACACTTCCAGCATTCAATTGAATAAGTTCCATTCATTAAATCATTCTTCTCTTAACGCCTTATTTGACCTACACTTCCAGCATTCAATTGAATAAGTTCCATTCATTAAATCATTCTTCTCTTAACGCCCTATTTGACTACACTTCCAGCATTCAATTGAATAAGTTCCATTCATTAAATCATTCTTCTCTTAACGCCTTATTTGACCTACACTTCCAGCATTCAATTGAATAAGTTCCATTCATTAAATCATTCTTCTCTTAACGCCCTATTTGACTACACTTCCAGCATTCAATTGAATGAGTTCCATTCATTAAATCATTCTTCTCTTAACGCCTTATTTGACCTACACTTCCAGCCTTCAATTGAATAAGTTCCATTCATTTAATCATTCTTCTCTTACCGCCTTATTTGACCTACATTTCCAGCATTCAATTGAATAAGTTCCATTCATTTAATCATTCTTCTCTTAACGCCTTATTTGACCTACACTTCCAGCATTCAATTGAATAAGTTCCATTCATTAAATCATTCTTCTCTTAACGCCTTATTTGACCTATACTTCCAAAATTCAATTGAATAAGTTCCATTCATTAAATCATTCTTCTCTTAACGCCTTATTTGACCTATACTTCCAAAATTCAATTGAATAAGTTCCATTCATTAAATCATTATTCTCTTAACGCCTTATTTGACCTATACTTCCAAAATTCAATTGAATAAGTTCCATTCAATAAATCATTATTCTCTTAACGCCTTTTTTTACCTATACTTCCAACAGCCTCTCGCGAATATTTCCTCATCTCTTTCATCCCTAGCAAACACCGTTATTGCGTCCCTTTACTCTCCAACAAGAAATCCCAGAACTTATATCCCACTATTTTACTCTATCTCTCCACTCATCACCAGTGAGACGTTTATTATTCTCGGTGTCCTCGTATCCCTTTAGACTCTCACACTTCACGGCAAAGGAATAGGAATATATCCCTGTTGTCAAATCTACTCAGCTGTAAATTGGCACTTGGCTTACTGCCAGCGAAGAAGACGTGGAGAGTCAGAGATCTGACCACTCAACCTCATAAATAGCTGAAGCCTAGGAAAGTTTAAGCTCCAATACTTTATCCTGGACAGCAGTTTTATTGTTTCTTTTTCTGGTTCCGTTCGCCTTATTTCTCTATTCCACAAGGCGGTGTGTGTTGCACTGTGTTTTTATTGTGCGCCTTTCGGACCAGTGCATCCGACTTCGGCATTCATTTTATGTAAGGGTCTGCTTCCTCTTGCATTTTCTAAGGGTTTGCTTCCCCGTGGTGGCTGTGATTGAGAAGCGAACCCAGCTCCTTCGAGTTGTGAACCGTGTCATTTAACCACTAGCCCACGTCGGTTCTCTGGATAGCAGCTTGATTTTCTTGACCTTTTCTCGCCATCATTATTTACTTTACAAATTCTTTGAATCATTTCACCATTTAACAGTCATAACAGAATGTATCTCTCTCCTTCCTTTTTCTCTATCTCTCCTCTTTCTATTTCTCCTCTCTGTATCTCTCCTCTCTCTCCTCTCTCTCTCTCTCTCACTCTCTCTCTTAGTCTTGTTGTTTTTTATACTCAACATTCGATCCAGACTACCAACTAATGCGTGAAAAAAACCTGAATTGCTGTAGTCACATAACACATGTTATTGTTCGCTGTAAATACTATAACAAATTGTTAAGTGACAACAAAGAAACACAGTTTGATTATATCTGTGGAACACCAACAGGGTCTGACAACCAAGCAACCGTAACGTCTATCACACAAACAACTATTTATTGTATTATAAATGACGGATTAGTCTTAGTTGACCTGAACTTCTACAGAGGCAGATGCCTTTTTGTAGGTCCGAGCTATGGCAATGAGTTGGATATAGCCGGAAGGAAGATTTCCTTCTTAACGGACTAGGCTCGAGTAGCTTATGACTCTGATGCGTTGGGACAAGTTCGAGAAGGATGGTTAACCAATGTGCGAGTCCATCTTAATAGACTGAAACACTAGAGCAAAGAAGATCCGCAGCCTGTTAGGCGCCATATATGCCTCTCTTAACAAACCAT
Organism: Ariolimax columbianus; assembly: GCA_036924085.1. Lineage (NCBI taxonomy): Eukaryota > Metazoa > Mollusca > Gastropoda > Stylommatophora > Arionidae > Ariolimax > Ariolimax columbianus. The sequence goes on along the minus strand of JAVGWX010000005.1, from coordinate 64,736,329 downwards.
GGCCGGGGGTATACCAAGTCACACAGTTAGGCACCTCTCCCGGCATGCTCTCTGTGGGGCAGTGGTGATATTCTTATCTTTGTCATACACAAAGATTACGGCGGACCAAGTCAATAAAAAGAATATCAAGTTTGTCAACTCGCTGTTAATATTTATGGACCTATCAAATTGAACACGCACTGTTCGGGGTGAAGTATTAGAGATGACACTCTTAAAGGTCTTAGTGGTGCGGGGGACCATTACCTCCCTCTCTTTCTTGTCTTGCATATTGCAAAGTTGAGAATTAAGTTCATTATCAGGCACTGCAGTCGGGGATGAAGTACTAGAGACTAAATTGTTCGTGACATTAGCTTTTGGAGGGATCAGTTTCCTTCCTATCCATCAAGAAGTATTCACTAACAGTAGATCAGATACCAGATTACCACATTGTTGGTTGCAATATATCTCTACTGAAGAGCGAAACTTGTACCTTCGTGAGAGAAGCATTGGTTCGAGCAATGTTGCATCCAGGCGTAGTATGTACATGTACTGTGATCATGTAATGTTTCCATCTTCGTTCCTATGTACGTTTTTTTTTCTTCAAATTATTAAAGTATTATTTCAAAATGACAGTCAATTTAAAAATCGATTTAATTTAATTTTTACAAGTCCTTGACGTTCATTTTAAATTGATCACCTACACAAGTATTTTATTATGCTTGGAATTCACAATGGTCGACGACTTGCACTTGTGTTCACGGAAACGTTTTGTTGTTGTTTTCTATTTGGACTGGTTAATTCGTTCGCTTTTGTTTCTTTTTTGTGATTTCTTCCGTCCGATTATCATGGTCTGGACATAGGCTATTTGAATTAGTACTACGCTTAAACCTGTGTCGTATTTCACGGTCTAGTTCACATGGATGAACTTCACGAGAATGGCGCACTTCGCCTTATTTACAAACATCAGTTTTGGTGTGGGAAATTTAAACATTACTATAATGGACTGAACACAGCGGGGAAGAGATGCCCAACTCACTCACACGCTGAGCGATGTCCATACAACCTTTTGCGATTATAGGAAATGCCCGACACACAGCGTTAGATGTTATGCCCCCCCCCCCCCCCCATACACACCCCCTCCGCTGCCCTGTGTTACATGAAAAGCTTCGGGAGTAAACCCTAAAGAAAAATCTGCATCTGTGCTATCTCCAGTCGTCTCGATAAATATCTTGCCACTGGACAAGGGCAGCTCAGGACCAGAGAGTGATGTTTACAAAGGACGCAGTTACTTTCTCACTTTAATCAAAGTCACCCGTTTCAGCGGACACAGCAAGAGGAAAGACTGTCCACACGGCTGAACAAAGAGAGTGGTCTTCATCACTTGTGATGGACGAACACCCTTTTGCATTCAACTAAGCAAGGGACATAACCAAATATATTACTACATCTTTAGAAGAATAAGAGTTATTTGCACACAATTTTCCGTCCAAGGTATCTCTAGAACCTAGAGTGAGCTATGGACGTGCACATCGCAATCTACTCACCGACTGCGTGAAGTGTTAATTTTCCACCTGATTAAACTTATCTCGCTAGTTTTCGTTTTAATGACATGACATATGGGAAGGCTCTGCACTTATTGTCTTTTACGATGTTTTTGTTTTGTGTCTTGTGTTCCATCTGTGTATCGAAGCTACTCAAGCGGTTTCATAGAATGCTCTGTGCATGACTGAGATAGCATTATGTCAGCTAACACACTGAGAACATGTCGTAAGAAGAGACAACATTTTGTTCTAGTCCCTTAACTCAGAATACTTTATGTGTGTCCTACCACATACGAGACGTGTTAAAATGAAACCGGACCTACTGCACCAAGTGAACATATGGACAATGTGCATGATGACGTCACTTCAGGTGTAAACATCGCATTCCAACAGTCAAATTAGCTAAATTTCATTATCCTCTCAGCAGACCCTTGAAAACGTCGCGAGTGTGATACGGAATCCGTTGATGGTTGATCAGCGAGCGGTGATTCGGTTTCTAACAGCTGAAGGATGTTGACAAGTTGACATTCATGGCAGAATGCAGGAAATGTATGGTGACAAAAGTGTGTTTAAGACAACAGTGAAGAACTGGACAATGATGTTTAAATAAGGACGTCAGTTAACGAAAGATCCTCCGAGACCAGGCCACGGGCATATTGTTGCGTCAGAAGATGCTATCACCAAAATTGATGCAGCAAATCGGGTGGACCGTCGCCGAAGATTACATTCGCTAGTAAAGGAATTCGCTGTGTCGCTAGGGACAGCTCAAATGTAGGTTAGCAAGAAACTGAAGTATAGGAAGGTGTTCGCAATGGGTACCGATACTTCAGTATCGCCTCAGCAGTTGGACATAGTAGTGGTCGATCGATGCAACGCGTCCTAGATGCCTCAACGAACATTATTATTATTATTAATTAAATATAATTAGGTCACCGTGACTGCAGTGATGAAGTATCGTAACCACCATTCGATCAAAATGCTGAGCAGCACATGAGCTGCAGTGGTTAGCGACCCATAGCTGACTGCTAGCGTCAGGGCCAGCGAATCATAGCTGCCAAGACCCTTCTACACCTCCCCGCGGTGATCCTGGATAATAGGCTGCAGCAGGGCAGACTGGCTAAGGAAAAGGGATCGAAGAGTGAATGCTAACACGCTACTCAAAAAATGCTTGCTGAAGTCGGATGTGTTGGACCGAAAGGGGCAAATATCGCAGCCAAGCTGTAAACTACGACACAACGCATTCCGTTCTCTGGTCTACATTCTGCTACTTAGGCCCTTTCAGCGTTTGGTAGTGGGAGATTGAGAACGAACGGAGAAGAAGAAGAAGAAGAAGAAGGAGAAGAAGTAACCACCATTGTGCTTTGCCTGTGTCATGGTACCTACTAGGCTCAACCATTCCGTGATTCAACCGTTAAACCAATGCCTCGTTCATAGAAGTCTTTAACACTCCATCCTTAACTACAATATGAGCTTGAAGAACTAAATTTATACTGAGACTGTGTGCAATCAAGTCTCTAACACTTCATCCTTAACCAAAGTATGTTCTTTAGGGATTGCATTTATACTGAGACTGTGTTCAATCAAAACTTAACACTTCATCATTAAACACAAGTTGTGCTTTGGGAATTACATTTATACTGAGACTGTGTTTAATCAAAACTTAACACTTCATCATTAAACACAAGTTGTGCTTGGGGAATTGCATTTATACTGAGACTGTGTTTAATCAAAACTTAACACTTCATCATTAAACACAAGTTGTGCTTGGGGAATTGCATTTATACTGAGACTGTGTTTAATCAAAACTTGACACTTCATCATTAAACACAAGTTGTGCTTGGGGAATTGCATTTATACTGAGACTGTGTTTAATCAAAACTTGACACTTTATCATTAAACACAAGTTGTGCTTGGGGAATTGCATTTATACTGAGACTGTGTTTAATCAAGACTCTAACATTTGATTCTTCCGTCGTTATTACCAACTAGTTACAGGGTAAGGTCTCGCAAAAATTGGGCTTTTACCGCTTCCTCCTCAATAGCAATTTCTGTTACTGAACTAGCAATAAGACACGCTCTTCTCAATGACGTCTTAAACACAATATCAACAAATACTGTACGTGCTATAAATCTGCCTAAAAGCTAAAACCTCAAACAAACAGACATCTAACACATTATTCCCAACTACTGTATCTAATAGCTTACTATACACACACCTGTTTCAAAGAGACATCTAATACGTCATTCACAAACTACTGTATTTAGTAGCCGACCAATTACTGTACCTAATAGACTACTATAGACAAACCACTTACAAAGAGAAAGACAATTCCACAGCATCCAGCTATAGACCATTCAGCCTTACAAGTTGTCTTTGTAAAACAATGGAAGGTATCATTCATCTCAGGATGCTTTCCAAGACAGGAAACAGGCACTAGCAGCATGTAGAGACCTAAGGAAAGCATTTGACAAGGTATGGAAAGAAGGACTCTTGAATAAACTGAGAAACAATAAAATAAAAGGTAGGATGTACAAATGGTTAAAAGCATACCTGCAAAATAGAAGAGCCAGAGTACAACTAGATGGACTGAAGGGCAAGAACAATGTACTACGTCATGGTGTACCGCAGGGTGGTGTGCTTTCCCCCAACCCTTTCCATAGTCTACATTAACAACCTGATTACCGAGCTGCCAAGTGGAGTGAATATATGCAGATGACCTGATGAAATGGTGCACACGTGAATACACATGATCAGTCGTCATCAAAATGTAACGGCTGCCGACCATCGCAGACGATGATGGCATAATTAATTTCGCTAGCGGTAATTTTAGTAAGGATTAACTGTGCTACTTGTTATCCCCACTCTCTTGGCTCGAGCTGCCCGACCCCAGTGGCAAGTCAAGGACAAGACGACTAGGGGGCGACTACGAGATGCAGGGAAATCCGCATCAAGCACCCGTGAAAAAGACGACCGAGTCCGGAGTCGAACACACACCACCTGATCACGAGACCGACGGCTTAACCACTTTGCCACGGAATCCCCCGTTGCCATATTGACATACAGTCGCCACCAAAAGGCTACAAAAAGCAATATATGCCTTAACCCTATGGGCAAATAAAAGGTGTGTTAGCATCAACACAGATAAATGCAGCACTACGCTCTTCACCCTTTCTCGAAAACAAAAAGCGGGCTACAACAAAATAGATGACGAGCTACTAAGAGAAGATTAACAGCAAAGCTACATCGGAGTTACATTTGATGATTGGCTGACTTGGAAACTTGGGAAGGAAGTTAGTTATCCTGAGAAAACTAAGTGGAACCACGCGAGGAGCCTAAGAGAAATACTTAGCATCGTTTATCAACAGGGTATACAACCACATCTGGTTTTTGATTCAGCTGACTGGTGTCCAGCATCAAACACTACATTGAACGAATTAGATAAGGTATAAAATCAGGTGCTAAGGGTTATTACAGGGACAATGAAGTCAACGCCTATAGTGAAGATGGAGAAACTAGGGATGATGCAAGCACTTGGGGAACGTAGAGACACAACGATGCTAACACAGGCAGAAACGTTCACCTGTATGCCGAGTCACCCAATGAAGGATAGGTTCCAGAACCTAGCAATATGACGATTGAAAAGAAGTTGCTTTGTACAACAAGCCAAACGACTTCGCAGACACACCATAGAACTGCCTGAAATTGATATTCCCTTAACAACTGTGCCAGAACAAACACCCTGGAGAGATAGCAGCATAGACTATCATTACGAGTCCAAACAACCATTCAAGGAATACTAGGCAAGGAGGAACAGAACAATGTGCAACGTAAGACAATTGCTCTCATTTTCTTGGATGAGGAATATCCACAGGATCTATGGGTCAGAGTATACACAGATGGGTCATCACAGAATGCAGTAAAGAAAGAAGGAGCAGGAGTGTATATAGAATACCCAAATAACACCATGGAAACAGTTGCAGCACCAACAGGACAATTCTGCCATAATTATGATGCAGAGATACAATCGATGAAATTGGAAAAAGGAAAAATTGCTCAACACCAACCTTGGCCCGCATACTGTAGTATTTCTGATAGATGCAAAATCAGTACTCCAAGCACTATCATCCTGGAAGCTGTCAGATCTACAAGTGTTATTGTCAACACTGAGCTACCAGCGCAGAATCACGATGCAGTGGATACCGTCGCACTGCGGAATACGAGGAAATGAGAGAGCTGACACACTGGCGAGGGAACGTGCCACAGACGAGCAACCAGGTGTACCAGCTACTACCATCAAAAGAAAAAGATTATTAAATCAATGAGAGAGCTTCCAACACAAATACAAGATGATTATCCCAATATAAGTAGACAAGAGCAGCATACTGCGCCTCAGAACGGGACACAAGCGACTCCGCAGCCACATGTACACAAAATTTAGGGTCGGCAGCTCATATATGTGTACATGTGGACTTGCAACCCAGACTGTGGAGCATACACTTCAGGACTGACCAGAGTATGAGATACTGAGGCGTACATACTGGCCAAGAGAAACAACACTGGATGGGAAACTATATGGACCTATGTGTGAACTGCAGAAGACAGTGAGGTTCACACAAGAGACAACTTTGCAGATGTAGACATACTAAAAGAATGAAGACGAAGAAGATTAGTAAATACATGTTGTAAATGATTCGATTTTACAATAAATCATATGTTTTCAATATAAAAGAAATAGCTTTAAGTGTTTCATGTGTTTGTTTGTTGTTTTTTATTTTTGGTGTTTTTGTTAATGGTAAATTGATTGACAGAGATGCCTATTACCAGTTGAACAGAAGAGAGCAGGTCGTGGTCTTCAGACTCCGCACAGGCCACAACCGACCGAGGTACTACCTATTCAATAAACTGAAGATAGGTGGCACTGACAAATGCACCTGTGGTACTGGGAAAATGACCGCTGAACATCTGCTGCAAAACTGCCCGACATACGAGGACCAGAGAAAGCATTTGTGGCCATCACCAGTGGCAACACTAGACAAGCTCTATGGCAGTGTCGACAGCCTCATTATGACAGCTGCTTTCTTCGAACAAATACAGGTTGACGTCTGACAGCGTACAAAGAAGAAAAAGAAGAAGAAGAAGAAGAAGAAGATTGACAGAGAGATAAGGGGAATATAGGCCACAGTAAATGTATTTAGTTTGGAGGCAGGCATTAGATTGGCGAGGTTTTTTTGCACAGTATTTCTTTCGTGGTCTGAAAAACCTATTTTGATTCGGCTATTCCGCATTCTTAGTTATTAGTTCTTAGTCGACCTGTACTTCTACAGGGGCAGCTGCTTCTGTGCAGGTCCTAGCTCTGGTATGAGCTGGATGTAGCCGGGAGAAGGGTGTCCTGCTTAACGGGCTAGGCTCGAGCAGCTTAATACTTTGCTGCTTTGGGACAAGCGCTTACGGAGGATGGTTAACTGATGTGCGAGTCCATCTTAATGGACTAAAACACTAGAGCAAAGTAGATCTGAAGCCTGCTATGCGCCCTATATGCCGCTCTAAAATAACCACCTAACCATGACCGGTGGTATGCCATGTCAGACAGTTAGTGGCCTATTACGACATTCTCTCTGTGGGGTAGTGGTGCTATTCTTGCCCATTGTCATACACAAAGACCCCGGCATTTTATTTCGTAATTTCATCGTCCATCTGATGTTATGTTTGTGTCGATGTATTAAAACGTGTTAACGTCTCTTAATACGTTCCAAGTCACTACCATCACTTCCGACTCCCCGTTATCCAAGCTTAGGCCTTTGTTTTCACTTTTCTGAACTACCGTGTTTACCATTTCCTGCAAGTCAGCTTCATTCTGGGCTATCAATACAATATCATCAGCATATCGTAGATTGTGAGTGCTCTGTCCGCCAATTGATATTCCTGACATTGTCTGTATGTTTCTCAAAATAAATTCGCTGTATATAAAGAACAGGTCAGGGGACAGAACACAACCTTGCCTCACTCCCATTTTTTCTGTCTGTATTCTCCCCCTTGATTGTCTCTTCTATTAACCCGTCTTGTCTCCAATTCATATATTGAGAATTTTTCCATCAATATGCAAACTTTCCAGCATTTGAGTAATTTCCATATGTTTTACCCTGTCGAACGCTTTAACATAATCTATAAAACACAGATATACATCGACTTTCATCTAATGGTTCTCTCCATTATCGTTCTGATAATGTATATGGAGTTACTCTACTCCTCACACTTGTCATGATGATTCGCAACGGTATCTTTGTCAATTGGCTCATGAGCCGGATAGTCCGGTGTTCCTCGCATTTAATGGCTCATGAGCCGGATAGTCCGGTGTTCCTCGCATTCAATGACTCATCAGCCGGATAGTCTGGTGTTCCTCGCATTCAATGGCTCTTGAGCGGATAGTCCGGTGTTCCTCGCATTCAATGGCTCATGAGCCTGATAGTCCGGTGTTCCTCGCATTCATTGACTCGTTGTGTTTTTCGGCAGTGCAATGAACTTTGATTTCATTCAATCATTCAGAATATCCTCAATAGTACATATGTTTCAACAATTTTATTATCACATTTATTCCGAAAACTCTCATGGTCGTAATTCCTCTCTTGTTATGTCATCTGACCCTGGTGCATTTCTTCTCTTTGCTGTATTGCGTCCTTTATCTCTGTCACCCGTATTGATAGCCCGTCACATTCGATTTGTTCAATTAAGTCTGGTCTGTCATAATCGTAACATTCGTTGATCTACTCTGTCCATCTTCCAATGATATCATCATGTCCCACTAACACTGTCCCACCCTTTGCTTGTCCCACTAACACTGTCCCACCCTTTGCTTGTCCCACTAACACTGTCCCACCCTTTGCTTGTCCCATTAACACTGTCCCACCCTTTGCCTGTCCCACTAACACTGTCCCGCTCTTTGCTTGTCCCACTAACACTGTCCCACCCTTTACTTTCAAACATCCGGTGTACTTACGAAATCGGTCTTTCAGACCATGAAAGAAATATTGTGAAACAAAACCTTGTCACTGGAACTGAGAAAGAGAGTCCTTGGATGCTGCATGAAACCAATACAGACATATAGCTGTTAACCACCAACAATCAGCAAGCAAGAGCATAGATCTTTGTAAGCAACAGTTTTACAGAAGAATGCTGCCGATCCCATGGACTGCAAGCCAGGCTAATGATGCAGTACTCTAAGAGACACAAACACAAAGACAAGTCATTGCAAGGATCAAAACAAGACATTCATTCATTTGCGGGCATGTTATGAGAGAGACGGCTTGAGGCACGTGGTGACTGCGGAAAAGATAGCAGGAAAGAGTGGCAGAGGAAGGCCAAGAGAAAAGATGTTGGACAGCCTGAGAGAATGTCATCCCCGACAATCAACAACGAGAGAAAAGATGTTGGACAGCCTGAGAGAATGTCATCCCCGACAATCAACAACGAGAGAGAAGATGTTGGACAGCCTGAGAGAATGTCATCCCCGACAATCAACAACGAGAGAAAAGATGTTGGACAGCCTGAGAGAATGTCATCCCCGACAATCAACAACGAGAGAGAAGATGTTGGACAGCCTGAGAGAATGTCATCCCCGACAATCAACAACGAGAGAAAAGATGTTGGACAGCCTGAGAGAATGTCATCCCCGACAATCAATATAAAAATTTGTAACCGACACACGTCATAGAAGTGGATGGAGGTCCATGATCGGAAACGCCAAACGACAGGTATCCTGTTGATGATGATATATACATTGAAGGAACGTTATATATGATTTCTGAGGATTTTAATGACGATTTGGTGCGCATACAAAATTTCAGGAATGACCATCTGCTTGAGGATGTGCAATCGATGAATTGGCAGTCAATTTACATGATGTGTGCGACTATCCGGATGCCGAGCAGGGTTTGAGATGATGAGCCAGTTTGGGTCCATACGTTGTTTGGGTCCAGATGTTGCTTTGGTCAATATGTTGCATGGGTCTACATGTTGCTTTGGTCCAGATGTTGCTTGGGTCTATATGTTGTTTGCGTGCAGATGTTGCTTGGGTCCAAATAGTGCTTGAGTCTAGATGTTGTTTGGGTCCAGGTGTTGCTTGGATTAAGATGTTGCTTGGGTCTAGATGATGTTTGGATCCACATGTTGCTTGGCCCCATATATTGTTTTGATTAAGATGTTGTGTTGGTCCAGATGTTGCTTGGGTCCAGACGTTGCTTGGGTCCACAGGTTGTTTGGGTCCAGATGTTGCTTTGACCCAAATATTGATTGGGTTCAGATGATGCTTGGACCCATATCGTATAGTTATAGTTTGTGTCTATTTTTGTCTTGGATATTTCTGACATCAATGTCAGGAATGATTGTTATTTATAAATATGTATGTCTTTATCTGCATGATGTATATTTGTATGTATGTATCTCCATACTTCGTTATGTTTTTATGTTGGTCTGTTCGATTACATATGAGTATTTGAGCTATTTATCAGTTTGTCTGTTTATTTATATATCTTTATAGATCTAGCTATGTGTCTTTCTGCATGCTGTGAAATTACCTCAGACTAGCGAAAGATAAATGCGTAGACAAACAGTGATGACTTCTTGGAGACTTGGACGCAGTCCGTCCATTTGACGACTTGGTCTCACGCGAGTTTGAGCATTCACACAATGAAGAATTGTGCTCTTTGCAGATTTGGAAATTCATCCAATGTAGACAGGACCTTGTCACACGTTTGAGCGCTTAACTAACCTATGAACAGCCGACAATAGTCACAGATGGTCTATGGACAAGCGGGATTTATCAATTATAGAATAGCGTCAAAGTCCAATCATTTCTGGCATGTTCAGTTGCCCACGCATGAGGCATAAAGACTTGTATGCAAACATAAACCAGAGACTGGTGTATGAATATAAAACAAAGAGGTTGGTATATCGATATAGGGCAGAGAGACTGCTATATGGATATAGAGTAGCGATACTTATTTATGGATATAGAGCAGCGATACTTGTTTATGGATATAGAGCAGCGAGACTTGTATATGGATATAGACCAAAGATACTGCTATATGGATACAGAGTAGCGAGACTTGTATTTGGATATAGACCAAAGATACTGTTATATGGATATAGAGCAGCGAGACCTGTATATGGATATAGAGTAGCAATACTTGAATATGGATATAGAGCAGCGAGACTTGTTTATGGATATATGACCAAAGATACTAGTATATGGATATAGAATAAAGAGACTGGTATATGGATATAGACAAAAGGTACTGGTATATGGATATAGAATAAAGAGACTGGTATATGGATATAGAATAAAGAGGCTGGTATATGGATATAGAATAAAGAGGCTGGTATATGGATATAGAGCAGAGAGTGGTATATAGATTTAGAGCCGAGAGACTGTTATTTGGATATTGAACAAAGTGTGGTATATGGATATAGAGCAGAGAGACTGGTATATGGATATAGAGCAGAGAGACTGGTATATGGATATAGAACACAGTCTGGTATATGGATATAGAACAGATATACTAGTATATTGATATAGAGCAGAGCGTCTGGTGTGTAGACAAAGACCAAATAGACTGATGTGTAGACATAGTTGAAATAAACTAGTATATAGATATAGACCAAAAAGACTAGTTTGTAGAAATAGACCAAGGAATCTAGTTTGTAGACATAGACCAAAGAGACTAGTATGTAGACATAGACCAAATAGACTAGTTTGTAGACATAGACCAAATAGATTAGTGTGTAGAAAGAGACCAAAGAGACTGGTGTGTAGAAATAAACCAAAGACACTAGTGTATAGAAATAGACCAAAGAGACTAGTATGTAGACATAGACCAAATAGACTAGTCTGTAGAAATAAACCAAAGACACTAGTGTGTAGAAATAGACCAAAGAGACTGCTGTGTAGTTTAGAAATAAACCAAATAGACTAGTTTGTTGAAACACACCAAAGTGACTGGTGTGAAGAAATAAACCAAACAGTCTAGTATTTAGACATAGGCCAAAAAGACTGGTGTGTAGACATAGACCAAAGAGACAAGTGCGTAGACATAGACTAAAGAGACAAGTGTGTAGACATAGACTAAAGAGAGAAGTGTGTAGACATAGACTAAAGAGACAAGTGTGTAGACATAGACCAAAGAGACTGGTGTGTAGACATAGACCAAAGAGTCTAGTGTTTAGTCATAGACCAAAAAGACTGGTGTGTAGACATAGACTAAAGAAACAAGTATGTAGACATAGACCAAAGAGACTAGTGTGTAGACATAGATCAAACAGTCTAGTGTTTAGACATAGACCAAAATGACTGATGTGTAGACATAGACCAAAGAGACAAGTGTGTAGACATAGACTAAAGAGACAAGTGTGTAGACATAGACCAAAGAGACTGGTGTGTAGAAATATCACATGTGGATTAGTATGACAACAAAAAATAATGTCTAGACACAGACACCTGAGACTAATATGTAGAAATATACAAAAGAACAGGATGGGCGTAGAAATAAACAACATATAACCGTATATGGATACGGATCTAACAGACTATTGGGCAGATATATTGACCAGTTTCGTGTGTAGACTCAGCCAGATCTCACACAGATAGTATCATGTTAGACCTCAAACAGATTGTATCATGTCAGACCTCACACAGATAGTATCATGTTAGACCTCACACAGATAGTATTATGTTAGACCTCACACGAATAGTACCATTGCAGACCTCACATAGAAAGTATCATGTCAAACCTCACACAGATAGTATCATGTTAGACCTCAAACAGATAGAATCATGTTAGACCTCAAACAGATAGTATCATGTTAGACCTCAAACAGATAGAATCATGTTAGACCTCAAACAGATAGAATCATGTTAGACCTCAAACAGATAGTATCATGTTAGACCTCACACATATAGTATCATGTTAGACCTAACATAGATGTCCGACCTCACATCGATAGTATCATGTTAGACCTAACACAGATAGTATTATGTCAGACCTCACACAGATAGTATCATGTTAGACCTCACACAGATAGTATCATGTTAGACCTCACATATAGTATCATGTCAGACCTCACACAGATATTATCATGTTAGACCTCACATAGATAGTATCATGTTAGACCTCACAGATAGTATCATGTTAGACATCGCACAGATAGTATCATGTTAGACCTAACATAGATGTACGACCTCACATCGATAGTATCATGTCGGACCTAACACAGATAGTATTATGTCAGACCTCACACAGGTAGTATCATGTTAGACCTCACACAGATAGTATCATGTCAGACCTCACAGATAGTATCATGTTAGACCTCACACAGATAGTATCATGTTAGACCTCACACATGGAATTACAAACGAGCCGACTGGGACAGATTTGCAATCCTGACAGATGGGCTGTGTGAAACCATCAACACAAGAAACAACAAAATGAAGCCCATGGTGGAAAGCCTAAGCAAGGCAATAATGCAAGCCGCCACTGAAACCATCCAAAGAGGAGCTAGGAAAAACTATAAGCCCTACTGGAATGATGAGTTGCAGAAAGCGGAAGATGCAGTCACAAATGCTAGAAACATGGCAGAGCGAGAACAATCTATGGAGGCAAATATCGCCCTCAAAGCCGCCACGGCGAAATTCACATACACTCTCAACCAAACAGCAAGAGAGAGCTGGAAAAACAAAACTGACAGTCTCAACCTAGACAAAGAAGGGAACAAGACATGAAAGCTAGTCAGAGCCATGAACGACAAAACCCCTTCAAACAAACAAATTACCATCAAACAGGGCGAAAACCTGCTCACAGGGAAAAAAGCCGCAAACGCTTTTGCAGAACACTATGCCAAAGCAAACCACATCGAGGTCCCTGCAGATAGGCATACAGACATTAGTGAAGAGCAAAAGAGGCACGACAACATCAATACGGCACCAGAAGAGAATATGATGGCCAAATTAACAATGAGTGAAATGGAAGAGGCCATGAGAACATTAAAGAAAAGGAAATCTCCCGGAAAAGACGGGATAACAAACGAAATGCTGATGGAGCTGGGCCAAACAGCGAAGAGGAAACTACTATCGGACCTGAACCAAAGCTGGAAAAGGGGAATTGTACCCCAGGCATGGAAAGACGCAGTACTTGTACCAGTACCAAAGAATGGAAAAAACAAAACAGATCCGAATGGATACAGGCCTATCAGCCTACTGAGCTGTGTTGGCAAACTGATGGAACGTATGATAACCACCAGACTGTGGCATCTGGGAGAAAAACGAATACTAATTCCACAGCAAGCCGGCTTTAGACAGCACATATCCACTGAGGACCAGGTCATCCTCATAGCCCAGGAAATAGAAGATGCCTACCAAGCACAGAAACACACAGTAGCGGTTTGGGTGGACCTGGAGAAGGCATTTGACAAAGTCTGGAAAGACGGACTTAGAGTCAAGCTAAGGAGAAGTGAAGTTTGTGGGAGAATGTACAGATGGATCAACCACTACCTCAAACAAAGAACGGCCAGAGTCCAAGTACAAGGGCAGATGAGCAAAAAGGTGACACTCGAGCAGGGAGTACCCCAAGGGCGAGTACTGTCTCCCACACTCTTCCTGGTGTATATAAACGACATTACAGAGAATATACCAAGAAGAGTCCATAGCTCAATGTTTGCAGACGATCTGGCTATGTGGACCTCTGAAAAGAATCTCACACTAACAAGAAAGTTGAAGCAGCAGGCCCTAACATCGCTGGAAGAGTGGGCGAACTCATGGCTGGTCAGAATAAGGAGAAAACCACATGCACAATATTCTCGCTTTCAATCAAACCACAAAACACCAAATTAAGCCTAAATGGAAAATTGCTGCAGCCAAACGACAACCCAAACTATCTGGGAGTCATATTTGATCGGCGCATGACATGGAAAAGTCAGATCGAGAGAAACCGAATGAGAGCCAGAGAAAGAATGGCAATCATGAGGAAACTTGCTGGCACAAGCTGGGGAGCAGACGAAAGCATACTAAAGAAACTGTACACTGGAAGAGTGAGACCAGTTCTCGAGTATGGCATTGCGGCATGGACAACAGCAGCAAAGGCGAACTTCGATAACGTTAGCAAACTCCAAAACCAAGCCATGAGAGTTATAACAGGAGGCATGAAGTCAACGCCAATTGTAGAACTTGAAAAGATTACAAAACTGCAATCCATGACCGATAGAAGAGACTGCAGAGCCCAGCTGCAGTCAGAGAAACTCCGAAGACTGACTGACCATCCAATGCACCCGAGACTAAACAACTTGGGAAATGGGAAACTAAAGCGGAGAAACTTTGCAGAAATAGCCAAAGCAAAGATGCACGAAGATCCCATAAACGCACTAACAACACCAAAGCCCATCACTACTGTACGAAAACGTACCTGGAGACAGGATATATTTCCAGAGGTGGTAGAAAATATTCCAGGTATTAGAAAAAGAATGTTCAAGACTACCACAAACAGATACTAGTCTGACGTACGAAGAGTCAATACGGCTTATTAAAGCCAGATACATGACCAAATGGGAAACCGAACATACTGGTTACACCAAAAACGATGAATATTACCAGTTGAACATAAGAGAGCAGGTCGTTGTCTTCAGACTTCGCACTGGCCACAATAGACTGAGGTACCACCTATTCAACAAATTGAAGATACCACCTATAACAACACCAAAACCCATCACTACTGTACGAAAACCTACCTGGAGGCAGGATATATTTCCAGAGGTGGTAGAAAATATACTAGGTATTGCAAACAAAAACTGCCAGACTGAAAAAGAAAGGAGAGATACTACCCTAAGCTTCATAACGAAAAGCTACCCAAGCATGGACTGGACCCATGCATACACCGACGGTTCTGTAACAAACACAACACAGAACGGAGGGGCAGGAGCATTCCTGAACCTACCAAATGCCAGAAAAATAGCACTGTCATTCGCTACTGGTAAGTACACAAGCAATTTCAGAGCGGAGGCAGAGGCACTGAGGGCGGCAGTGGAAGAAATGGTGACACACAGTGAAAATGAAAGCCATATAGTCCTGCTGACAGATGCTCTCGCCGTAGTCACAGCGCTAAAAAGCCAGAAAAACACTGAGCTTAATGACTTAAGAGCAGCACTCTGCAAACTGTGCCAGCAGTCCGCACCAAAAAGGGTAGTGGTACAGTGGGTCCCATCACACTGCAACATCCAAGGCAACGAGGAGGCAGACAGACTGGCAAAAGAAGGCGCAAGACTACCACAAACAGATACTAGTATGACGTACGAAGAGTCAAAACGGCTTATCAAAGCCAGATACATGACCAAATGGGAAACCGAACATACTGGTTACACCAAAAACGATGCCTATTACCAGTTGAACCGAAGAGAGCAGGTCGTTGTCTTCAGACTTCGCACTGGCCACAATAGACTGAGGTACCACCTATTCAACAAATTGAAGATAGGGTGTACCGACGAATGCCCGTGCGGTACTGGTAAAATGACCGCTGAACATCTGCTGCAGAACTGCCCGACATACGAGGATCAGAGAGAGCAGATGTGGCCATCACCAGTGGAACTGCAAGACAAGCTCTATGGCAGTGGCGACAGCCTCAGGATGACCGCCGCTTTTTTCGAAAAAATAATGGTTACTGTCTGACTGCGTACGATGAAGAAGAAGAAGAAGACCTCATACTGATAGTATCATGTTAGACCTAACGTAGATGTCCGACCTCACATCGATAGTATCATGTCAGACCTAACACAGATAGTATCATGTTAGATCTCACACAGATAGTATCATGTTAGATCTCACACAGATAGTATCATGTTAGACCTCACACAGATAGTATCATGTTAGACCTTACACAGATTTTAGACCTCACACAGATTTGGTCAACTCAGGTCTCATTTGTTCCAACTTTCAAACCAAAAGTCGAGTCAATTTGATTTTGCTGTGGGGAGAAAGACAAGTCAACAACAAGTTAATTTTTGGTGAAAATATATTTGACAGCAAAAATGACCAACAACAAAAATAAATAAACAGCAACTGGAACTTTTCACGGGCAAGTCCAATTAGATTTGTGTCGGAGAACACAAGGAGAAGATAAGAGTTGTGGATTGAAATAATATAGGCAATATCACAAGAATGTCATAGGTTAGTAGCCCTATGGGGTATGGTAGGTTAGTAGCCTTGTGGGAAGTCATAGGCTATTATCCCTGAGGATATGACAGGTTAGTAGCCCTGTGGGATATCATAGGCTAGTAGCCCTTTGGGGTATGGTAGGTTAGTAGCCTTGTGGGATGTCATGGGCTAGTAGCCCTATGGGGTATGGTAGGTTAGTAGCCGTGTGGGATGTCATAAGCTAATAGCCCTATGGGGTATGGTAGGTTAGTAGCCTTGTTGGATGTCATAGGCTAGTAGCCCTATGGGGTATGGTAGGTTAGTAGCCCTGTGGGATGTCATAGGCTAGTAGCCCTATGGGGTATGGTAGGTTAGTAGCCTTGTGGGATGTCATAGGCTAGTAGCCCTATGGTGTATGGTAGGTTAGTAGCTCTGTGGGATGTCATAAGCTAGTAGCCCTATGGGATATGGTAGGTTAGAAGCCCTGTGGGATGTCATAGGCTATTATCTCTGAGGATATGACAGGATAGTAACTCGATTGGTTGTAACTGTTTAGTAACCACCGTGGTTTGGATAGATCAGTAGACCTGCAAACGTGAGTATGGGCGTCTGTGATAGTTTGGGTAGCGAGGGGAGGTGGGGGTTGTCATAATTCTGTAACTCCGTGGGAGGGCGGAGGTAGGGGTTGTCATATTTCTGTAACGCTTAAAGAGGGATGGTGGGGGTTGTCATAGTTCTGTAACTCTGAAAGAGGGGGAGGTGGGGGTTGTCATAGTTCTGTAACTCTGAGGAAGGGGGAGGGAGGGGTTGTCATAGTTCTGTAAATCTGAGGGAGGGGGAGGTGTGGGTTGTCATAGTTCTGTAACTCTGAGGGAGAGGAAAGGTGGGGGTTGTCATAGTTCTGTAACTCTGAGGGAGTCGAAAGGTGGGGGTTGTCATAGTTCTGTAACTCTGAGGGACAGGAAAGGTGGGGGTTGTCATAGTTCTGTAACTCTGAGGGAGAGGAAAGGTGGGGGTTGTCATAGTTCTGTAACTCTGAGGAAGAGGGAGGGAGGGGTTATCATAGTTCTGTAAATCTGAGGGAGGGGGAGGTGCGGGTTGTCATAGTTCTGTAACTCAAGGGAAGGAGGTGGGGGAGGGGGGGGGAGGTTTCATAGTTCTGTAATTATTCGGTAGGATAGTGATAGTTCTATAACCCTGATCTTTGTGATAGTTCTGTAACATTTGAGTTATGATGGTTATGTAACTCTCGGAACATTGGACAGAACTATATCCTTTGAGCTACGATATTTGTGTAACCTGAGGTATGTGATAGTTATGTAACTGTGAAGTTGGAATGTTTGTAGTTCTGTAACTGTGAAGGGGGAATATTCGTAGTTCTGTAACTGTGAATGGAGAATGTGATAGTTCTGTGAATGGGAATTATGAGAGTTCAGTAACGGTAAATGGGAATTGTGAGAGTTCTGTAACTGGGAATGGGAATTTTGAGAGTTCTGTAACTGGGAATGGGAATTTTGAGAGTTCTGTAACTGGGAATGGGAATTTTGAGAGTTCTGTAACTGTAAATGGGAATTGTGAGACTTCTGTAACTGGGAATGGGAATTTTGAGAGTTCTGTAACTGGGAACGGGAATTTTGAGAGTTATGTAACTGGGAATGGGAATTGTGAGAGTTCTGTAACTTTAAATGGGAATTGTGAGAGTGCTGTAACTGGGAATGGGAATTTTGAGAGTTCTGTAACTGGGAATGGGAATTTTGAGAGTTCTGTAACTGTGAATGGGAATTGTGAGAGTTCTGTAACTCTTGGAGAGAGCTGTGATAGTGATGTAGCACCGGAAACGGATTGTTACAGCACCATAACTATATGGTATTATTGAAACAACCGTGTAGCTCTGAGGAAGTGTTCTAACAGATATATAGAAGGGGTGCGAAAGTTATGTAACACTGGGGGCTGTGGAAATTATGGGAGTAGAAGTGTGATGTGAAAGGTCTGAAACGTAATTGTACAAAAGAAAGGGGATACGTGGGATGGGAGGTTGTGAACAAACATGGAAGACTTGAGCAGAGCTACACTGACTATGCAGAAAAAGAATGCTGGTCTAGATCATTTCTACGACTTTACTCCACAGCGAGTTATTTAAATAGACAGGAGGAAGACAGGACGACAAGGTAGAAGTTATACAAAAATATGTGTCTTCAGTCACATAAAGACAATAAATAAATAAATTTGAGACAGATATGTCATTTTGTAGCTCCAACTAAGACTTTCTACTTCCGGTAGCATGCCACCACATTAAACATGCACATGCTGTTATAATGGCTGCGCTTCCGGTTGGACGCAGCCCTCCTCTCAGCCTCGAGCTGGCGCACTTTGTTCAGGATGCTCTCCTCTGCTTCCTGGATCAGCAAAAGTTGTCGCATCAGCTCACGCTTGATATCGTCTCGACTGAGTGTTGGTTCCTGGAATGTGCTAGATCCACTATCTCGGTACGTGACTTGGCCGTCCTGTGAAGATAATAACGATGAAGGTATGTGAAATATAGGGTCAAGGTCAATGTATGCGTTAGTAATCGCTGATTTCAGACTTATGTAAACATTACATAGACAGGACGCACACTTTGGTTTCAGACATGTAAACATTACATAGACAGGACGCACACTTTGGTTTCAGACATGTAAACATTACATAGACAGGACGCACACTTTGGTTTCAGGCATGTAAACATTACATAGATAGGACGCACACTTTGGTTTCAGGCATGTAAACATTACATAGACAGGACGCACACTTTGGTTTCAGACATGTAAACATTACATAGACAGGACGCACACTTTGGTTTCAGACATGTAATTATTATATAGACAGAAAACACAGGCTGATTTAAGATATGTAGACATTTATAGGAAACACACGCTGGTTTCAGTCGTGTTAACATTTATAGGAAACACACGCTGATTTCAGACATTTAGACATTTATAGGAAACACACGCTGGTTTCAGTCGTGTTAACATTTATAGGAAACACACGCTGGTTTCAGACCTGTAGACATTAATAGGAAACACACGCTGATTTCAGACGTGTAGACATTTATAGGAAAAACATGCTGATTTCAGACGTGTAGACATTTATAGGAAACACACGCTGATTTCAGACGTGTAGACATTTATAGGAAACACACGCTGATTTCAGACGAGTAGACATTTATAGGAAACACACGCTGATTTCAGAAGTGTAAACATTAAATAGACAAGATCACAAAGCTGATTTCAGAAATGTAAACATTAAATAAACAGGATAACACAGCTGATTTCAGAAGTGTACACATTAATTAGAAAAGACAAAAACGCTGATTTCAGAAGTGTACACATTAAATATACAGATGCACACGATATTTGAGAGGCTGGAGCCTGGCTTCTCGACCACAGCGACCCCTAGAAGACTCTGAAAGTCTAAAGACCAGTTTCTCATTCCAATCGTGCAGTTTTGTCACAAAGTAACCAGCAGACGATTGGAATATTCATGTTCCCCAAAGTCTCCCCTGTGCAGCCACACTAGCGCTGGAGGGATTTGGGGTTATCAATTGTTGTATTTTTACTGAAAACAAGAGAGGGGCGAAACTGATGAGGGTCGTTGGTTTCATTACTCCCGTCTGGCTGTGAAACCACTCCATCTGCTTCCAACTTCAGTGGTTTACTAATAAATGTTATATAGTTATTATGCGGGATATCTATGACAATCACGTTCCGGTGTCGACATTAGTGCACTTTTCCAGAGGCAGCCAATTTATAAGTAAATAAACACACACACAAACCGGAAACATACATACATATTGGTAACACATACAGAAACCGGCAAACACACACATACCGGCAAACACGCACACAAACCGGCAAACACACACACAAACCGGCAAACACAGACACACAAACCAGTAAACTGGAAAACACAAACCGGCAAACACACATACAAACCGGCAAACACAAACACAAACCGGTAAACCGGTAAACACACACACAAACCGGCAAACACATATACAAACTGGTAAACCGGCAAACACACACACAAGCCGGCAACACACACATAAACTGGTATACCGGAAAACACATACACAAACCGTAAACCGGCAAACCCATACACAAGCCGGTAAACCGGCTAACACACGCACAGACCGGCAAATACATACACAAAACCGATAAACCGGCTAACACACACACACAATCCGGCAAACACACACACAGACCAGCAAACACACACACACAAACTGGCAAACTAACACACAAACCGGCAAACACGCACACAAACCGGCAAACACACACACACATACCGGCAAACACATACACAAACCGGAAAACACACACACACATTCCAGTAAACACACACACACACAATCTGGCAAACACACAAACCTAGTGCATATATCCTGCATCCACACACACATATACGTGAGCACGCGCAAATAGTGCTAATATAATGAGACAACATTACACATCTACCACACACCTGACACACATCAACCACACATCTACCACACATCTACCACACATAACTAATCACCAATACATATCTACTACATTTACCCCATCACCCTCACCTATTTACAACACACCATCCATTACCCAAGCAAATCTAAAACACATCCTCCATCACCCACAGACATCTAAAACACACCATTTATCACCAATACAAACATCTGAAACACATTCATCACCCACACAAACATCTAAAACAGACTATCCATAACCAACGCACACATTTAAAACACACCATCCATCACCCACACACACATCTAAAACACAGCATTCATCATACACACAAATCTAAAACAAATCATCCATCATACACAGAAATCGAAAACACACCATCCATCATACACACAAATCTAAAACCCACCATCCATCCTACACACAAATCTAAAACCCGCCATCCATTATACACACAAATCTAAAACCCACCATCCATCATACACACAAATCTAAAACCCACCATCCATCCTACACACAAATCTAAAACCCGCCATCCATTATACACACATAACATACTACATTTACCCCATCACACTCACCTATTTACAACACACCATCCATAAATCACAAAACATCTAAAACACACCATTCATCACCCACACAAATCTAAAACACATTACCCATCACCCACAAACATCTAAAACACATGATCCATCATCCACACACACATCTAAAACAGACCATCCATCACCGACACACACATCTAAAAAACACCATCCATCATACACACAAATCTAAAATATATCATCCATCATCCACAAACATCTGACACACACCGTCCATCACACACACATACATCTAAAACACACTATCCATCACCCACATACAGATATAAAACACACTATCCATCACCCACACACATATCTAAACACACCATCCTTCACGCACAGACACATTTAAAACACATCACCCTTCACTTACACACAAATCTAAAACACATCATCCATCATACACACAACTCTAAAACACATCATCCATCATACACATAAATATAACACCAATAACCCGTTACACACAAATGTAAACCCCATAACTCGACACACCCTCACATAAAACACACATACCACTGACACACATACATATAACACCCATAACCCGTTATACACAAATGTAAACCCCATAACTCGACATACCCTCACATGAAACACACATACCACAGACACACAAAAACATATAAACACGCGTCCACATCCACACATCCACAACTTCCAGTCACCTACCATACGCATATATTCCTTAAAAGGAAATACAAATACACCCTAAACCAAACAACAAGAGAAAGCTGGAAAAACTAAACAGAAAGTCTCAACTTAGACAAAGAAGGGAACAAACTATGGAAGCTAGTCAGAGCCATGAATGACGAAACTCCGTCAAACAAACAAATTACCATCAAGCAGGGCGAAAACTTGCTCACTGGAAAAAAAGCCGCAAACGCCTGTTGAACACTATACCAGAGCGAAACACATAGATGTCCCTGCAGATAGGCATACAGACATTAATGAAGAGCAAAACGGGGACGAAAACATCAATATGGCACCAGAAGAGCATATGATGGCAAAATTAACAATGAACGAAATGGAAGAGGCCAGGAGAACATTAAAGAAAAGGAAATCTCCCGGAAAAGACGGGATAACAAACGAAATGCTGATTGGGTTGGGCCAAACAGCAAAGAGGAAACTGCTATCAGTCCTGAACCAAAGCTGGAAAAGGGGTATTGTACCCCAGGCATGGAAAGACGCAGTACTTGTACCAGTACCAAAGAATGGAAAAGACAAAACAGATCCAAATGGATACAGGCCTGTCAGCCTACTGAGCTGTGTCGGCAAACTGATGGAACGTATGATAAACACCAGACTGATGTGGCATCTGGAAGAAAAACGCATACTAATTTCACAGCAAGCAGGCTTTAGACAGCACAGATCCACTGAGGGCCAGGTTATCCTCATAGCCCAGGAAATAGAGGATGCCTACCAGGATAAAAAAACACACAGTAGCAGTTTGGGTGGACCTGGAAAAGGCATTTGACAAAGTCTGGAAAGATGGACTTAGATTCAAGCTAAGAAGAAGTGAAGTTTGTAGGAAAATGTACAAGTGGATCAACCACTACCTCAAAAACAGAACGGCCAGAGTTCAAGTACAAGGGCAGATGAGCAAATAGGTGACACTAGAGCAGGGAGTACCCCAAAGGAGAGTACTGTCACCCACACTCTTCCTGTTGTATATAAATGACATTTCAGATAATATACCAAGAAGAGTTCATAGCTCAATGTTTGAAGACGATCTGGCTATGTGGGCCTCTGAAAAGAATCTCACCATAGCACGAAATCAGATGCAGCAGGCCCTAACATCGCTGGAAGAGTGGGCGAACTCATGGCTGGTCAGAATAAGGAGAAAACCACATGCACAATATTCTCGCTTTCAATCAAACCACAAAACACCAAATTAAGCCTAAATGGAAAATTGCTGCAGCCAAACGACAACCCAAACTACCTGGGAGTCATATTTGATCGGCGCATGACATGGAAAAGTCAGATCGAGAGAAACCGAATGAGAGCCAGAGAAAGAATGGCAATCATGAGGAAACTTGCTGGCACAAGCTGGGGAGCAGACGAAAGCATACTAAAGAAACTGTACACTGGAAGAGTGAGACCAGTTCTCGAGTATGGCATTGCGGCATGGACAACAGCAGCAAAGGCGAACTTCGATAACGTTAGCAAACTTCAAAACCAAGCCATGAGAATTATAACAGGAGGCATGAAGTCAACGCCAATTGTAGAACTTGAAAAGATTACAAAACTGCAATCCATGACCGACAGAAGAGACTGCGGAGCCCAGCTGCAATCAGAGAAACTCAGAAGACTGACTGACCATCCAATGCTCCAGAGACTAAACAATTTCGGAAATGGGAAACTAAAGCGAAGAAACTTTGCAGAAATAGCCAAAGCAAAGATGCACGAAAACCCCATGAACGCACTAACACTAAGGCCCATCCCTGCTGTACGAAAACCTACCTGGAGGCAGGATATATTTCCAGAGGTGGTAGAAAATATACCAGGTATTGGAAACAAAAACTGCCAGTCTGAAAAAGAAAAAAGAGATAATACCCTGAGTTACATAACGGAAAACTACCCAAGCATGGACTGGACCCATGCATACACTGACGGTTCCGTAACAAATACAACACAGAACGGAGGAGCATGAGCATTCATGAGCCTACCAAATGGCAGAAAAATAACACTTTCATTCGCTACTGGAAAATACACAAGCAATTTCAGAGCGCAGGCAGAGGCACTGAGGGCGGCAGTGGAAGAAATGGTGACAGGTAAAAGAAATGAAAGCCACACAGTCCTGCTTACAGATGCTCTGTAAAGCACTAAAAAGCCAGAAAAATACTGAACTTAATGATTTAAGAGCAGTACTCTGTCAACTATGCCAGCAGGCCGCACCAAAAAGGGTAGTGGTGCAGTGGGTTCCATCTCACTGCAACATCCAAGGCAACGAGGAGGCAGACAGACTGGCAAAGAAAGGTGCACAACTACCACAATCAGATACTAGTATGACATACGAAGAGTCAAAACGGCTTATTAGAGCTAGATACGTGACCAAATGGGAAACCGAACATACTGGCTACACCAAAAACGATGCCTATTACCAGTTGAACAGAAGAGAGCAGGTCGTGGTCTTCAGACTTCGCACTGGCCACAATAGACTGAGGTACGACCTATTCAACAAATTGAAGATAGGTGGCACCGACGAATGCCCGTGTGGTACCGGGAAAATGACCGCTGAGCATTTGCTGCAAAACTGCCCGACATACGAAGATCAGAGAGAGCAGATGTGGCTATCACCAGTGGCAACACTAGACAAGCTCTATGGCAGTGTCGACAGCCTCAGGATGACCGCCACTTTTTTCGAAAAAATAATGGTTAATGTCTGACTGCGTACGAAGAAGAAGAAGAAGAAGATTCTTTAAAAGTTGTTAATCGCTAGCGAAGCTGGCGAGATCATCAGAATTGTGCTATCCGATGTGATCTCATTTAACTACAATGTCCAATTCTGGCACGGCAGGCGCGTATGCCCATGGCACAAAAATGTGAGGAACTCGGCATTGGGTCGTCGCGCAATTTGTTATTTTTGGCAACTGGTATTCTCTGAGCCACGGAAACTTCACATCACCATACATATCCCTACATCACCATACATATCCCTACATCACCACACATATCCCTACATCACCACACATATCCCTACATCACCACACATATCCCTACATCACCACACATATCCCTACATCACCACACATATCCCTACATCACCACACATATCCCTACATCACCACACATATCCCTACATCACCACACATATCCCTACATCACCACACATATCCCTACATCACCACACATATCCCTACATCACCACACATATCCCTACATCACCACACATATCCCTACATCACCACACATATCCCTACATCACCACACATATCCCTACATCACCACACATATCCCTACATCACCACACATATCCCTACATCACCACACATATCCCTACATCACCACACATATCCCTACATCACCACACATATCCCTACATCACCACACATATCCCTACATCACCACACATATCCCTACATCACCACACATATCCCTACATCACCACACATATCCCTACATCACCACACATATCCCTACATCACCACACATATCCCTACATCACCACACATATCCCTACATCACCACACATATCCCTACATCACCACACATATCCCTACATCACCACACATATCCCTACATCACCACACATATCCATATATATTTTATTATTGCCCACCGCGAACGATGACGGCCACAACAACAGACGGTTTTGTCTTGATAATGTGATGTTCACTGTATGAGGATTATAGTAAAAGGAAGAATTTGCTCTAGTCCTCAATCTCACTTTTATCCCGAGTTTTAGTCCGTCTTTTAATTCATGAACAAGATCCGAAGCAATTTTCTACAAAACTGTATGTCAGATCCAAATGATTTTTCCCATGCAGCTTTGTAATATCCATGACGCTATCACATTGATATTTAGTCCATAGATGTTGAGAATATTGAACATCGACGAATTCCTTTGATTTTTTAGGACCATTTCAAAGATTTGGAATTAAATTTACGATTTTACAGTACGCAGCTTAATTTCTCATCGTATTTTGTTCATATACGTATTTTCTGAAATGCTTTATAGATCAATCGATTGCTTGTGTTGCCCTTCATGTAAAATCCTAAAAATGGCACCAATATGCAGCAATTACTACAGCCCTTCGGTCACCATTTGACCGCCAATGTTGTATCAACTGTGCAGTTAGTTTTATGTTGCTTGCAGCATTTGAATATTGAAATGTCTTTGTCGTTAATGTATGTGCACTTAATTGTTTTGATACACAAACGCTTATTCATCCAAGTCTGCTAATCAGTATCGCCATAACAAATTATGTTAATCATTCTGAAAATGTCGATTCAAAGAGGTTGATAATTGTTACTGGCTGGACAAATTGTAATTCATATCTTTGCCAGTACTGTTCTTCTTCCCGGAGTACATGTTCAACACACTTCTTCCAGAACTGAATATCTATTTTTGAAATGTACTCTCATGTCAGCACTTCAACATCACACATTTTAAATGTCATGTTCTTTTCGGCAACTTATACTTTGAACTTGGCCCACACAACTTATGTATGGTTTAGATGCGCATGATATGTAGGTAGTCGCAGAGGAATGTGACCGTACTCGTCAAAATTGACTTTTTCCTTAGATCCATCATCCATCATGTAGCATGTCCTTTGTAGAACGTCGCTCCCATCACAGTCTGCCTGAAAGAAACTCGTTCCCTTGCCAAAACACCAGCTTCCGCCACTGCCATACCTAGGCATTCCTGGATATCTTGGTGCCATCGTCTTCTTGGTCTACCCCTTCCTCTTTTGCCTGGCACCATACCTTCCATCACCGTTCTCTCAAGACCGTTGTGTCTCTTGATGTGACCAAAGTATTTGCATTTTCTAGCCAAAATGGAATTGATAAACCAGTTCTCCTCTATGCTCAACTCTTGCCAAATGTCTACATTTGTTCTTTTCTCTGTCCAGGGTATTCTGAGGATCTTTCTGTAACAATTTGACTCGAAGAATTCGATTCTTTGTCTAGAAGTTTTGGTAGTCGTCCATGCTTCACAGCCATAAGCTGCGACAGGAAAAACACAGGCTCTCAAGACTTTTACTTTTATCATTTTGTTGGTGCTCTGCCATAATTTCTTCAGGCTGTTCAGTCTCTGCATTGCCATAGCTAGTCTTCTTCTTATTTCTTTCGAGCAGTCACCATTTTTGTCAATTCTGGAGTCCAGATATTCAAAATGTGTGACCTGATCTGTTTCCTCACCTTCCACTGTAAATTTATGATGACATTGTGTTTTATCGGTGGTCATTATCTTTGTTTTGTTTATGTTTATGAACAGATTTTGATCTTTACTATGTCCATTAACGGCTGAAAGTAGCTGCTGTAGCCCTTCCGCACTTCTTGATAGTATCACTGTGTCATCTGCGTATCGTAACTCTGGAATCTCGTACCACCCAATCGTAAATGGGTCGAAACTTTAAATGTTCTCATCTTCTTGTACATTTCTCATTATACATTCCGCATATATGTTGTACAGATAAGGTGAGAGGATACATCCCTGTCGGACTCCCTTTTGTACTGCAAACCAATCTGATGTTTGTCCAGATACTCGGACAGCGGCTTATTGATCTTCGTATAATGTTTCAATGAGATGGACTATATGCAAAGGAAGCCACATTTTCTTCATGATTCTCCACAAATGTTGATGTTTTACCGTGTCGAAGGTCTTAGTGTAATCAATGAAACATGTGTACAGGTCTACATTAAACTCTCTACATTTTTCATAGATACTCCTTAAATTGAATATGTGGTCCCGGGTCCCTCTGTCTTTCCTAAAACCTGCCTGGACTACATGAATTTCAGATTCAAACCTTTTCTCTATCCTTCTTAATAGGATTCGCAAGAGTATCTTGCTAGCATGGCTGATCAGTGCGATAGTTCGGTAGTTCGTGCACAGCTTCAGGTTGTCTTTTCTGGGGAGGGGAATATAAATTGATTTCTTCCATGCTTCTGGCCACTCTGCAATGTGTCATATCTGTTTATACAGCGTGTGATAGACTCGAGCACATGCCTCTCCTCCTGCTTGTATTAGCTCTGCTGGGATATCATCGCATCCTGAGGACTTTCCCTTTTTCAGGTTTTTAATTGCAGAGCGTACTTCTTCCAATGTTGGTTCAGGTTCTTTCTCATCCTTTGGTAGGATTGTAACTGAGCGCTATCTCCATACATGGTTCTGCAGTACTCTCTCCATCTATTCAGTATGTCTTTGGTTTCTGTTAATGTGTTATCCTCTTTGTCATTTATGACATGTAGAACCGGTCGGAATTCCATTGTCAGTGTTTTTATTGCTATGAATGCATCTCTTTCTCTGCCTTGTTGTTGTAGGTTTTCTATATCCTTAAATGTTTCTACTGTGTATCTTCTTTTATCTTTTCTTATTTCTCTTCTAACTTTTCTTGCGCAGTTTTTATATGCTATGTTGGTCCCCTTACTTCCTTCTTCTTCTTCTGCGTACGCAGTCAGACAGTAACCATTATTTTTTCGAAAAAAGCGGCGTTCATCCTGAGGCTCTCGCTACTGCCATAGAGCTTGTCTTGCAGTTCCACTGGTGATGGCCACATCTGCTCTCTCTGATCCTCGTATGTCGGGCAGTTCTGCAGCAGATGTTCAGCGGTCATTTTACCAGTACCACACGGGCATTCGTCGGTACCACCTATCTTCAATTTGTTGAATAGGTGGTACCTCAGTCTGTTGTGGCCAGTGCGAAGTCTGAAGACAACGACCTGCTCTCTTCGGTTCAACTGGTAATAGGCATCTTTTTTAGTGTAACCAGTATGTTCGGTTTCCCATTTGGTCATGTATCTGGCTTTGATAAGCCGTTTTGACTCTTTGTACGTCATACTAGTATCTGTTTGTGGTAGTCTTGCACCTTCTTTCGCCAGTCTGTCTGCCTCCTCGTTGCCTTGGATGTTGCAGTGTGATGGGACCCATTGTACCACTACCGTTTTTGGTGCGGACTGCTGGCACAATTTGCAGAGTGCTGCTCTCAAGTCATTAAGCTCAGTGTTTTTCTGGCTTTTTAGCGCTGTGACTACGGCGAGAGCATCTGTAAGCAGGACTATATGGCTTTCATTTTCATTTTTTGTCACCATTTCTTCCACTGTCGCCCTCAGTGCCTCTGCCTCCGCTCTGAAATTGCTTGTGTACTTACCAGTAGCGAATGACAGTGTTATTTGTTTGCCATTTGGTAGGTTCAGGAATGCTCCTGCCCCTCCGTTCTGTGTATTGTTTGTTACAGAACCGTCGGTGTATGCATGGGTCCCCTTACTTCCAATTTGTTTTAATTGTTGCCTTTCTGCAATGAGTTTCTGTGTTTCCTCTGTTATATAGCTCTTTGTCTTGTGTAATACCTTTGGAATCATTTCTTTTGCTCTCGAGATCAAAATATCCCTTGCGTATGATGTCAACTCCTCAAATGTCATCTCTTCCTGTATAGCAAGCAACGCCTCAAATTTATTGTCTACTTTGATGTTGTATTCAGTAGGTATTGCTGATACATCGAAGCGTACTGGCTGGCAACCTTTGTTGATCCTGCGTAGTCTTGTTTGGAAAACTGCAAACAGTAATTCATGGTCCGTATCGCAGTCTGCTCCTGGCAGCGTTTTTGTCGCCAGCACATTTGATCTCCATCTTTGTTGCACTTGGATGTAGTCTATTTGGTTTCTGCTGGTGCCATCAGGTGAGGTCCACGTGTACAGTCTTCGTGGATGTTGTTTGAAGAAGGTGTTGTCAATGGAGAGGTTGTTTTCCGTGCAGAATTCAACCAGTCTTTCTCCTCGCTCATTTCTGTGTCCCAAACCAAAAGGTCCTCGAACACTTCTCTCCTCTTCGGCTCTTTCCTCTCCGACTTTCGCATTGAAATCTCCAATGATGACCAAGATGTCTCTTTTTTCAACTTTTTCCATCGCTTCTTGCAAGGTGTTATAGAAATCATCCAATTTTTCTTTAGTCTGATTACAATTATGCGGTCGTTGACCGGATTGTAACCGAATAGTGAAGGTGCTGTCTTCTTTGACAGAATAAAGCCGACCCCTCTTTTTCCACCCTTGTCCGTCCCAGAGTATATAAATGTTTCTCCCAAGGAGCTGGTACAGTGCCCTTGACCGGCCCATCTATGCTCAGAGACTCCAAGAATCTCTATCTTGGTTCTCTTCATTTCTCTTCCGATCATGAACAACTTGCCCTGGTATAGGTTCCTGACGTTCCAGGTGCCTATTCTAAGGTTTGTTTTTAGACCCATTTCAGAGTTGTCCACTGTAATGCAGTCAGACTTTAGGCCGTCATCTCTATTACTTGTACTGACTATGAAATTGGCCTCTTCCCCAGTTGACGTCGATGATCTGCCTGGACTGAGGGCCTCACCATCAGATCTTTGAGTTGAGTTCCTCTCGACTGTCATGAGTTTCTTGGCATTTTACATCCAGTAGTTTGCCATTGCTTTCTGGACGTTGTTCTGGCCGCTTACCAACTATGGTCTCTGGTGCGCCCTTAGCCCGATACGAGGCGTTTCCAGCTCCCGCTTTCAGAGTCGTTGTCGCACAGGTCGATCTTCCGCCTCTTCCACCAGCAGCTGTGTGTACTTGTCAGGGGTGGACTCCCCTTCTTGTCATTTCACCCACGTAGTTTAGCCGGCCAATCAAAGCCGTTGCCCGGGGGGGGGGGTGGCGCTGCCGTACACAGGCAGACTCTAGGAGCCATACGTGAGCTAGACAGAAGCGGGGGAACCAAATAGGATCCTGGCCATCAAGGATGTGGCTTCCTCTCAGGTGCTATCCCTTATACACTTCTGCCCTACCCCCCTTCCTTAGATAGCCTCGTCATAATTTTAAAATTATAATAAAATTATATAAAATTATCCATAACGGTCTATCCAGAATTGGAAACAATTTCTTCCAGCATACTTCCAGCTCTGCCCTTTGCTGCTTGAGATTTGTCTTTCTGTTCACCGTCAACTGATTGCCATTCTTTACTATATGTGTGGTCAGCATCGACCCAAGTTTCGTCCAAGTATACAAAATAATAACCCTACCTACGACGCTCACGTATCTGTCTCAGCTATTTGCTTCTGCCAACAATCAAATGTGACTTTTCACATATAATATTCCTGCCGCCTCAAGTTTTCCTCAATGTAAAGTCGGCGGTTCTTAAAATTTTCCAAAGAGAACTTTTGAAAATTTCATTACTGCAGTCGGATTGCAATGTTAATTTTAGTTTCGAGAGAGTAACAAAGTTGATTTTTCGTCAAAATTTCAAAAGTTCCAAAACCTCCAGCTTTATGACATCTCTGTGGAAATCGTTAAATTTCCTTTTCCTAACTGATTGTAGTTCTTCTTCTTCGTACGCTGTCAGACGTCAGCTTGGATGTGTTCGAAGAAAGCAGCTGTCATCCTGAGGCTGTCGACACTGCCATAGAGCTTGTCTAGTGTTGGCACTGGTGATGGTCACATGTGCTTTCTCTGGTATTCGTATGTCGGGCAATTTTGCAGCAGATGTTCAGCGGGAATTTTCCCTGTACCACATGTGCATTTGTCAGTGCCACCTATCTTCAGTTTATTGAATACATGGTATCTCAGTCTGTTGGGGCCTGTGCCGAGTCTGAAGACCACGACCTGCTCTCTTCTGTTCAACTGGTAATTAGGCATCATTTTTTGTGTAGCCAGTATGTTCTGTTTCCCATTTGGCCATGTATCTGGCCCTAATAAACATTTTGGACTCTTCATAGGTCACACTAGAATCTGGTTGTGGTAGTCTTGCACCTTCTTTTGCCAGTCTGTCTGCCTCCTCGTTGCCTTGGATGTTACAGTGGGATGGAACCCACTGTACCACTACTCTTTTTGGTGCAGACTGCTGGCATAGTTGACAGAGTACTGCTCTTAAATCTTTAAGTTCTGAATTTGTCTGGCTTTTTAGTGCTGTAACCACGGCCAGGGCATCTGTAAACAGGACTATTTGGCTTTCATTGCTTTCGTCTGTCAGCATTGCTTTTACTGCAGCTTTCAGTTCCTCTGCCTCCGCTCTGAAATTGCTTTCCTAACTGATTGATATATTTTCCTTTTTTTTTTCTTTTTTTTTTTTTGCGGTCGCCTAATTTCTCAATTCCACAAGGCAGTGTGTGTTGCGCTATGTTTTTATTTTTGCGCCTGTCGGCTCAGTGCATCCAACTTCGTCATGCATATTATGTAAGGGTCTGCTTCCTCCTGCATTCAATAAGCGTTTTCTTTCCTGTGGTAACAGCCGATTATGTGATAAGGAGTGTACCTATCACCTTCGAGTTGTGAGCCGCGTCACTTAACCACTAGCCCCTTAAACCTTGCTTGAAATGTGTGCACTCTGATTCATGTTCAATACAACAGTAAAAGGATGATCTATCCAGACCGAGCACCAATTGCGTTTGTTTCTCTGGGTCATGAACATGTTATTATAAATGACCCATCTTAGATTCGCTTCCGGGGAAATGTGAATAGTTAAACGATAACCTGCATTGTTATAAATGTACACTTCAAATTCATTTTGAAATTGATATCAATGTAAGTTTTGTAAAAGCAACTATATGTCACAATAACAACCCCGCGAACTATAATATCGTGATAAACCTATAACATTATACACCTATAACTGAACGACATTTTTGCATGAATTACCAGGAAAAATCAGGAATTTGTTTTTAACCCAACTTATTTGAATGTCAAAACACCTATTTTTAAAACACCACGACTGTGTAACGTAAAATTGTTAAATTATGCCTAATTCAGCGAGGTTGCTTTTAATATAGTCTAATGAAATATTTTTTTTCAAAATACATCAAATTTCTTAGAGTAAAAAATATTTACTCAACGCCATGGATATTCTAAGGATGCATGCGAAAAATCATGTATATATGACATGCAGTTTTGTAGACAATTGCGTCGGACCTTCTTTCTGAATTAAAAGACGGACTACCTTGAATCAATGGCGAGAGTATTGGTCGAGACGACTGGAGGTAACTCTGGATGCAGGCATTCTGGTCTTACCTCCTGTGAGATCAGAGGGTCGCTTGAAACTTGCGGGATTCGATCGCCCACCGTTTCCTTTCATCACTGAGAGAGGCGAGTGCATTAACGTCTTGACTACAGCGGCCCCCAAATATCCCTACTCACATATCCCTGCACCATCACATATCAGCACGCACAAGAAGACTATACAATAGACAAACCTGCGATTCGAACTCTGGTCTGTAGATGGTCCCTTCGGAAGCCGCCACTAAGTCCACCACAATCACTGAGACTACAACCAGCAGACAGAATACGACTTGCAGGTTCCCTTTGGAAGCAGACAGGCTCGTCATGTTTGAGATTGGGATTATGGTAATCGGGAGTAAATTACAAGCCTGGGAGAAAAGTAATACAATACTAAGTCTCTTATAGTGGCCAATAGCAGAATCAGAGCCAGCAGAAGACGGATTTGTATCCCAAGGTATTTTCTGTTTGTGACCTACTCCAGTGAAAAATTGTCCAAATATTTAACAAGATTGAACTAATTGACTAAAGTAGTTCTGTGATTCTGGTCAAGATGGCTGATTTTGTGGAATTATCTCTTGTTGAAGAGGTCAAATCGCCTTCACAAGCAGGCAGGAGGAACTTGGAAACTGAGATTAGAGAAAGTTAAACACGGATTTAATGGCATAATAATATTAGTCTTGTAAGTTGGATGATTTGATGTGGGATGTGTGTGGATAAGGCGGTTGATTTGATGTGGGATATGTGTGGGTGAGGTAAGGATGTAACAATAGGATGTTGATGTAGGACAGATGTAGGTATGGTAGCGATTGGTTGATTTGATGGGGGGAAATGTGTTGGGGAGGTACGTATATGATCATTTATTGTGGTACATATGTGGGTAAGGTAACGGTTGGTTGATTTGATGCCCGATTTATGTGGGTAAGGTAACGGTTGGTTGATTTGATGCCCGATTTATGTGGGTAAAGTAGCGATTGGTTGATTTGATGCCCGATTTATGTGGGTACGGTAACGATTGGTTGATTTGATGCCCGATTTATGTGGGTAAAGTAGCGATTGGTTGATTTGATGCCCGATTTATGTGGGTAAGGTAGCGATTGTTTGATTTGATGATCGATTTATGTGCGTAAGGTAGCGATTGGTTGATTTGATGTCTGATATTTGTGGGTAAGGTAGCGATAGTTGATTTGAAGCTCGATGTATGTGGGTAAGGTAGCGATAGTTGATTTGAAGCTCGATGTATGTGGGTAAGGTAGCGATAGTTGATTTGATGCTCGGTGTATGTGGGTAGGTAGTGATAGTTGATTTGTTGCTTGATGTATGTGGGTAAGGTAGTGATAGTTGATTTGATGCTTGATGTATGTGGGTAAGCTAGTGATAGTTGATTTGATGCTCGGTGTATGTGGGTAAGGTAGTGATAGTTGATTTGATGCTCGGTGTATGTGGGTAAGGTAGTGATAGTTGATTTGATGCTTGATGTATGTGGGTAAGGTAGTGATAGTTGATTTGATGCTCGGTGTATGTGGGTAAGGTAGTGATAGTTGATTTGATGCTCGGTCTATGTGGCTAAGCTAGCGATAGTTGATTCTATGCTTGATGTATGTGGGTAAGGTAGTGATAGTTGATTTGATGCTTGGTGTATGTGGGTAAGGTAGTGATAGTTGATTTGATGCTCGGTGTATGTGGCTAAGCTAGCGATAGTTGATTTGATGCTTGATGTATGTGGGTAAGGTAGTGATAGTTGATTTGATGATCGGTGTATGTGGGTAAGGTAGTGATAGTTGATTTGATGCTCGGTGTATGTGGGTAAGGTAGTGATAGTTGATTCTATGCTTGATGTATGTGGGTAAGGTAGTGATAGTTGATTTGATGCTTGGTGTATGTGGGTAAGGTAGTGATAGTTGATTTGATGCTCGGTGTATGTGGCTAAGCTAGCGATAGTTGATTTGATGCTTGATGTATGTGGGTAAGGTAGTGATAGTTGATTTGATGATCGGTGTATGTGGGTAAGGTAGTGATAGTTGATTTGATGCTCGGTGTATGTGGGTAAGGTAGTGATAGTTGATTTGATGCTCGGTGTATGTGGCTAAGCTAGCGATAGTTGATTTGATGCTTGATGTATGTGGGTAAGGTAGTGATAGTTGATTTGATGCTCGGTGTATGTGGGTAAGGTAGTGATAGTTGATTTGCTAGTTCTAGTTCTACTTGCTAGTTCTAGTTCTACTTGCTAGTTCTAGTTCTACTTGCTAGTTCTAGTTCTACTTGCTAGTTCTAGTTCTACTTGCTAGTTCTAGTTAACGTACTGTAACGACTATAATTAGTTAGGAACAATTGTGTTCTATTACTGTTAGGTGGTCAACTTGCCATAGGTTAGTCAAGTGATAGATAAATAAAAATGGCGGACAATACCGTTAGTGCATGCATACAACATGTGTTGTGATAAAGTGTCTTGTGAAATAAGGCGTGAAATCTGCGGAAAGTTTCTACTCCGAGGTGCCACAATCAGCAGTGAACAGTACATACGCTTTTTGAGTGATGTGCATAACGGTCTGCGAAAAAAATGGCCTGGTTTTATCACAAAGGATATCCTCCTGCTGCAAGATAATGCTCCACCACATGCACTATGTGCCATCTTCAGCAACTCGGCTGGGAGGTATTGCCACATCCACCTTACAGCTCTGACCTTGCTCCAAGCGATTCCCTCTAAAAAATATTCCACGTAGGACAGTATTTCATCACTGATGACACAGTGAAACAGACTGTCGTGGATTGGTTCAGACATACGGACACATCTTTATACGCTGCAGCATTTTAAGCATTGCTCAAACGCTGGGATCAGTGCACAAACATTGTAGGAGATTATATCGACAAATAGATGGCATTTTGACTACTTGAACATTTGTTGTTGTTGCCATTACCAAACAACAAGAAAATCTCCGTTTGACCTGAACGTCCCTTGTATACGAATTTTGTAACGATGTGTTGATTTGACGGATATTTGTGGATGTGGTAAGGTTTAGAAGATTTCACCTGAAACATGTGGAGACGAGGTAACGGTTTGGTAATTGATTGGGGGCCGCAGGCTAACAATTATTTTGGAGAAGAAGATGACAGACAGATATGACACATTGAGGTGATAAGATGTGTACGGGTGAGAGTTGTTGAGATTGTGTACTTGTTAGAATAGTTGATACCAAAGTGTGCACGTGTAAGAAAAATGTACTGATGTCTCTAATTGCGTATATTCCCCGATAGTATGGACAAACATTTGCAGTGGAAATAATTGACATTATGTCCGTAGGAAATAGTTGACATTATATACGTAGGAAATAGTTGACATTACGTTTGTAGCAATGATAAGAGCTGACATCACAAATGCGCACATGAGAATAGCTTACAAGTAAGAATAGTTGATATCGTGTACTTGTTTAAATAGTTGATATTATGCGCACGACAGAATAGTTGACATTGTGTACATGTAAATACAGTTGACCTTATGGGCACTAGTGAATAATTGATACTGTACATATGTAAAATTAGTTGGCATTATGGGCACTGGCGAATAGTTGACATCGTTTAAAAAAAAGAAAAGTAACCCATAGTATTACAGCAGTTGGGTGTGAGATGTTAGCGATCTCACATTTCAAATGCTCGGCTATATGAGGGCGGTAGCAATCTCCTCACCCTCGCCGCTTTTACTTCCCGGACTGAACCGTTACCCTTTTAAGGCTGGGGGTCGTTGCGGTCTGAAAAAAAAACATTTTCGCCTTAACTGGGGAATGAACTCAGGACCACTCAGATG